>JAQBSW010000094.1:0-294432 GCA_029291075.1 Eudiplozoon nipponicum
CTATTGATCTTTGAATGTGAATGTCACCGCGTTGTTCAGTTCGCAGGAGAGTTGGCGTTAGTGCAGGTTCACTGAGTGCCACGGAGTTGACAGTGAATGGTGACGGCGAAGGTGGTTGTAGAGAGACGTCTGGCCTGGACAGGGCATCTGCAATGAAGTTCTGTTTGCCCTTGACGTGAAAGACGTCAAATTGCCATTCGCTTAGACGAGAAAGCTGTCTTTCCACTCTGGCAGGGTACTTGGCGATAGATGAAGTTGCGTTTCGAAGTGCGCTAACTAGTGGTGCATGATCTGTGAAAACAACAAATCTGCTACTGCCAATGATGCTGATAAAATGGCGCACTGCGTCGTGGATGGCGAGAAGTTCTCGACCGAAAGTGTCGTACCTCGTTTCTACTGGTTGGAGAGTACGCGAGTAGAAACTGATAGGCTTCCGAACTCCGTCGATCTCTTGTTCCAACGTGGCTCCAATAGCGAATTCAGAAGCATCTGTCGTGAGTAGAAATGGCTTTTCAAAATCTGGATGTGTTAGCATTGTGGCATTTGCTAACGAGTTGATGGCAAGTCGAAGTAATTCCTCGTCTTCGGATGACCAAGCAATGATGGAATTCTTGCTAAGTCCTTTTCGGTTCCGCAGGTGCCTGCACAAAGGATAAAGTTGTTTTGAAAGGCCCGGAAGGAACTTGCGATAATAGTTTAGTACTCCCAGGATTTTCTGCAACTCGCTAACAGTCCTTGGTGACTTGATATTCTTGATTGAATTCGTCTTTGACGGCAACGGTTGAATACCTTGGGCCGTGATACGATGCCCTAAGAAGTCCACGGATGTAGTTGCAATCTGCGTCTTGTCACAGTTGATCTTGAGTCCGTGGTTGGATAAGCGTGAGAGGACATTTCGTAGATGCTTCGCATGAGATTCTAGATCTGGACTGAATACCATAATGTCATCGAGATATGACATACAATAAGCAGAGTCGTCGCGAAGTATGTTGTCCATGAATCTTTGAAATGTCTGAGTAGCACACTTAAGTCCAAAAGGCATGTAAAGATATTCGAAAAGGCCAAATGGAGTGATGACTGCAGTTTTCTCGATATCCTCTGGTGCTACCGGGATGTGATGGTAGGCTTGTCTGAGGTCAATCACTGAGAAGAAATTGCTGCCGTTGAGTTTTTCAAGTAAAGTGTTAATATTTGGAATAGGATATGCATCAGATTTTGTCACTGAATTTAGCTTACGGTAGTCTCCGCAGGCTCTGTACGATCCGTTTGATTTAGAGACTAAGTGCAGTGGTGACGCCCATGAACTTTTCGATGGTCTGATGATTCCCTCTTCCAAAAGCCTTGAGAATTCTTCTTGGGCAGCTTTCAGCTTAGCAGGGGCCAGTGGTCGCTTCTTGAGTGCAATAGGTTGTCCTTCTGTGACGATATGGTGCATCGTGTTGGAGACTCGTAGCTCTGACTTGTTAAGATCGAAAAGCGATTTGTATTTTCGAAGAGCTGCTGATATCTCTGCTGAATGATGCACTGGGGTTGGCTGAATGACCTGTAACTCCAAACGCTCGGAGGCAAGTGTCCAAAAACTTTGCTCAAGTCCGGTGGAGGGGTCGATGATCTTTTGATTGGCAAGATCAACAATGAGCCGAAATTTTAGAAGGAAATCAAGGCCTATTATATTATGTGAGACCTTGGCAATGATGAAGTTGTGGGAAAATTCACGTCGTAGACCTATGTTGAGTGTGCGGTACCGGCAGCCATAAGTTGGTATGGGCTCGCCTGTAGCTGTTGCGAGAAGAACGCCTAGCGACATCTCGGCCATTGAATCACCTTTGAGAACTGAGACTGCCGCACCTGTGTCTACGATGAACTCTTCGCCAGTTTTGAAATCAAGAAGGTGCAGAAGCTCGTTGGGCTGTTTGGCCGGGTCATGCAAACAAGTAGGCTGGTGATTGCGACCGGCGTTGTCCGTTTGGTTCTCTATGTGAAAAATTCGGCGTGGACGAAAAGAGTCGACAGGGATGTCGGATTGTAGTTGGCTTCTTCCCTGTGGCGCCGTTGATGCCGTTGATGTGCAGAAAGTACGGTCTTCTACTTCCTGCGCCAGACGTTTCCCGATACTGATGCACCCTTGTGCCTGCGGTCTGTTGTCCTTTCCGTCAGCTGTGGAAATTGGCACTCATTCGGAAATTCTTCGGAACGACAAAGACAGACTTGGCATGAATAAAAAAACTTCTGGTGGTTATAACACCAGTTCTTTGGGGCATATTTATTAAAGGATTGCGGAGATCTCGATCGCCGCCTACCGTTATAATTGGGCTTAGGAACGAATTTTGGTCGAGCATTCACTTGATTTAGCTCGGATTTGGTAATGGCCAATCCTTCTAGAACTTTAGCCATGTTCGCCACTGTCCTCTCTAAAGAGGAGAGTCTATCATCTTGCGGGGGTGAAGAAAAGGATGATGGATTCACTTTGGGTTCCAAAACCCTATATTCTAACTCACATCTCTCAGATAAGTCATCTATAGAGAGAGTGTTGGGAAGCTGTCTGGCAAAGAGTTTTAATGTTTGTGGAAGATTGTTAATAAAAACAACCTTAGCCTCATGGTCAGAAATGTTGGTTTTATACCAACGTTTCCGTAATTCCCTCAATATTTCGATGGGGCCAAGGTTTGGCATGTCTAACTGCGCATATTTGTTTATTATCTGCTCAGTTTCTGTGGGCCCAAGCAAGGATTCTACTTCGTTTTGTAGGCCCAAAATGGGATTAGGTAGCTTCCTAATGGCCTCAAGCTTAGGATAAATCCGTCGCTGCAATTCAGAAGGTAGTTTAGCAAAAACCTTCGACAGTTTTTGATGACTGTCATAATCAGGAAACGGGGAGAAAGCGGAGTCTACGCGCATAAAGAATAGTTCACTATCTCCATCCCAAACAGGAACATCAATATCTAAAATTGGACCTGACATTCTAACAATCTTACGGGATCTTAAAAGCATAAATTTATAAGCAATATGAAAATATATAAATATACTTTAACGAAACGCTTACCCACAAACAGCTTCCACAGTTGAATGAGCGCAGAACAAAACACGTCACAGTAACTGCTTCCAAAAATTGAAATTATCCGCAATTGAGCCTGTCGAGTACGTACGGTGCCGTTTTGTACGTAGGAAAGATGAACAGAGGCCCCGTTGGCCTTTGATGCCAATGTATTATTATTATTATACCCCCAAAAAAATTCACCACAAATCCACGAATATATACCCAACAAAATTCCCAGAAGACCACGATCAGGGTAAAGAAAACGCAAATGTTAATCTATTTTTATCCCAAATAAATGAAAAAGGAAGTCAATTTTATTTATACCAAAAAAATCAGAACAATAATCAATATCCTGGCGCGGTCGCCAATTTTGTAAACGCCCCGGCTTCAAGTAAATGCCGTACGACGTTACAAACTCGGTTAAGGTGCTCTGAATATAGATATTGTTATGATAGGGGGCCCTTAACAGGGCCTGGTCGTGCGTTCTCCTGAATTATTCAGAGTGTGAAGATGTCCTAGAGCCTTGGGTTGACTCTGGCTGTGGTTCCTTCTGTTGTCGCGTTGTAATCACGATGTGGAAAACTTCGTTGAAGTTCTGCAATTAATTGGCTCGTCTCGCTGGTTGTACCGCAACAAGATGAGTCACGGATGTTGCCAATTGTTGGTGAAACAAATCAAATCACCAGCGTAGGTATTGACAGCCGACAGAACGCACACGCGTAACGCAAAGCAGAATGCAAATGCGACAACTGACTTGCATGGTAAATTGCCGTGCTTAAATAGCATGCCATAGTAATATATGTCTACTTGCACACTATTGGTTAAACGGCAAGTTTCGCTTTTTTCTCATTGGTGCAACGTAAATAAAATTGAATTTAATTTACGCAATATGTCGGCCATTAATTTGTGTCGTTACAACACTTTCCTCTCTGAAAAAAAGGAAAAAAATTCCTCTCTGCGAGGCTAGATAAGAAATGTATGACAGAGTTCGAACAGAATTAAGCAAAAATATGATGTACCATAAATGCTGGGCTTAAATATGCTTGTTGGTTGCTTCAACAATGATATGATGCCAGGTAACCACTAGGAATTGCTACACAAATTGTTAGCTCTAGTGGTCGGTCATACCACGTGAGGCAAAATAGAGCAGTGTAAGATTTGGGAGCCGCAGCGTGAAGATTTCGAGGTAAATCGCCTCTGAATTTGCCAGGTTTAAGTTAAAACCTAAGCAGGTTGGATCGTTGTCAATGTGTTTGTATACGACCAAAGGAGCTAGAGTGCTCGACGTTGTGGTCATGACATTTGTAGAGTGGTCTTTGTGCAAATGATGAATTTGAGATATGCATTGAAAGTGGCCTGTACCATGATATGAAGCTGATCACTACTTAGTGTTGCTACACGAAAGCGTTAGCTCTAAGTAGCTGGTCATACCAAAATAGGCAGTGTGATGTCATGTGTGAGAAATACATTATAATGTAAAAATATATACATTAAAATCAAAGGTAACTGCATAAAAATATGTACACGAACATTGCCTCAGAGATGGCATAATACCAAAGAACTGTTCAAAAATGCTACACAATTGTTAGCTAAGAACAGCTGGTTATGCCACGTGAGACAATACGCGTTAAAAAAATTTGATAGTTAATGTTAATGTTTAAAAAAATCAATTACGCGTTATACAAAGCAGGCTATTGAGATTGTGAGCAGACGGAGCCTGAGACGTGTGTAGAAGGTTGAACGCTCTCAGGATCAGGTGGTTCGATAAACGGTTTCAACCTGTCTATGCTTACTGATGTCGGTGTAGCGCCTTGCATAATAATGAAGTATTTTGGTTGTCTGAGCAAAATCGGGTAAGGACCGCGATACTTTGGTTGTAGTGGTGCAACAGCATTGTCGTTGCGAACGAGTACTCTCTTGCAGCTGTGGAGCTGTGGGTGAACGAAGACTGGACGAGGCGTATGTCTCGGCTGCTGTTCAGACATGTTACCGAAATGAAGTCGAAGGCGGGTAGCTTCGTCTTGTGGGTCATCTTGTGCCGGTAGTAGACGTGGGAGCTGACTAGGCAGGCGTAGATCCATGCCATACAAGAGTTGTGACGCAGACGTTTTAATGGATTCACGAGTACGGGAACGCATGGCAAGCAGAACTAAAGGTAGTGCATCGACCCAGTTGTCATTAATGGACGAGGATGCTAAAGCAGCTTTGAGTTCCCTATGCATTCTCTCTACAATACCTTAACTTGGGGATGGTAGGCAGTCGTCTTGCGTAAGATGCATCCCGTGTACCGCAAGGTGGTTTTGAAACGATCAGATGAGAAGAAAGTGCCTCTGTCCGTGATGACCTCATTGGGAACACCATAATTGGATATCCATGCAGAGATAAAACCGTTAGTTACTTCGTCTGCAGAAATGGTGCCTGGAGGTAATGCCGCAGGCCACCGTGTAAATCTATCGATCATAGTTAGAAGGTAGCTGAAACCTTGAACCTTTGTCAGATGAACTATGTCGATGTGGACGATGGCTAGGCGAGAAGTAGTTCGAAAATGTTGCAACTTAGAACGAGTGTGTCGTGTGATCTTGTTTTTTTGACAAATAGCACATTCTGAGACCCATCGTTTAACATTCTGCCTAAGTCTGTGACCCCAGAAACGATCTGTCAGAAGTCGGACAGTCGCTTGGCTTCCTGGGTGAGAAATTGAGTGAATTGAATCGAAAACTTTTCTCTGAAGGCTGGTCGGCAGAACTGGCTTGTTGGGCTGCGTAACCGTGAAGCAAACAATTGGTTAGCCTTCCCGCAGACGGCATATGAACTTGGTTGGGTGACGGGCTATTGATCTTTGAATGCGAATGTCACCGCGTTGTTCCGTTCGCAGGAGGGTTGGCGCTAGTGCAGGTTCACTGAGTGCCACGGAGTTGACTGTGAATGGTGACGGCGAAGGTGGTTGTAGAGAGACGTCTGGCCTGGAAAGAGCATCTGCAATGAAGTTCTGTTTGCCCTTGACGTGAAAGACGTCAAATTGCCATTCGCTTAGACGTGAAAGTTGTCTTTCCACTCTGGCAGGGTACTTGGCGATAGATTGAGTTGCGTTTCAAAGTGCGCTAACTAATGGTGCATGATCTGTGAAAACAACAAATCTGCTACTGCCAATGATGCTGATAAAATGGCGCACTGCGTCGTGGATGGCGAGAAGTTCTCGACGGAAGGTGTCGTACCTCGTTTCTATTGGTTGGAGAGTACGCGAGTAGAAACTGATAGGCTTCCGAACTCCGTCGATCTCTTGTTCCAACGTGGCTCCAATAACGAATTCAGAAGCATCTGTCGTGAGTAGAAATGGCTTTTCAAAATCAGGATGTGGTAGCATTGTGGCATTTGCTAACGAGTTGATGGCAAGTCGAAGTAACTCCTCGTCTTCGGATGACCAAGCAATGATGGAATTCTTGCTAAGTACTTTTCGGTTCCGCAGGTGCCTGCACAAAGGATAAAATTGTTTTGAAAGACCCGGAAGGAACTTGCGATAATAGTTAAATACTCCCAGGATTTTCTGCAACTCGCTAACAGTCCTTGGTGACTTGATATTCTTGATTGAATTTGTCTTTGACGGCATCGGTTGAATACCTTGGGCCGTGATACGATGCCCTAAGAAGTCCACGGATGTAGTTGCAATCTGCGTCTTGTCACAGTTGACCCTGAGTCCGTGGTTGGATAAGCGTGAGAGGACATTTCGTAGATGCTTTGCATGAGATTCTAGATCTGGACTGAATACCATAATGTCATCGAGATATAACATACAATAAACAGAGTCGTCGCGAAGTATGTTGTCCATGAAACTTTGAAATGTCTGAGTAGCACACTTAAGTCCAAAAGGCATGTAAAGATATTCGAAAAGGCCAAATGGAGTGATGACTGCAGTTTTCTCGATATCCTCTGGTGCTACCGGGATGTGATGGTAGGCTTGTCTGAGGTCAATTACTGAGAAAAAATTGCTGCCGTTGAGTTTTTCAAGTAAAGTGTTAATATTTGGAATAGGATATGCATCAGATTTTGTCACTGAATTTAGCTTACGGTAGTCTTCGCAGGCTCTGTACGATCCGTTTGATTTAGAGACTAAGTGCAGTGGTGACGCCCATGAACTTTTCATTGGTCTGATGATTCCCTCTTCCAAAAGCCTTGAGAATTCTTCTTGGGCAGCTTTCAGCTTAGCAGGGGCCAGTGGTCGCTTCTTGAGTGCAAAAGGTTGTCCTTCTGTCACGGTATGGTGCATCGTGTTAGACACTCGTAGCTCTGACTTGTTAAAATCGAAAAGCGACTTGGATTTTTGAAGAGCTGCTGATATCTCTGCTGAATGATGTACTGGGGTTGGCTGAATGACCTGTAACTCGAAAGGCTCGGAGGGAAATGTCCAAGAGTTTTGCTCAAGTCCGGTGGAGGGATCGATGATCTTTTGATTGGCAAGATCAACAATGAGGCGAAATTTTAGAAGGAAATCAAGGCCTATTATATTATGTGAGACCTTGGCAATGATGAAGTTGTGGGAAAATTCACGCCCTAGACCTATGTTGAGTGTGCGGTACCGGCAGCCACAAGTTGGTATGGGTTCGCCTGTAGCTGTTGCGAGAAGAACTCCTAGCGACATCTCGGCCATTGAATCACCTTTGATAACTGAGAGTGCTGCACCTGTGTCTACGATGAACTCTTCGCCAATTTTGAAATCAAGAATGTGCAGAAGCTCGTTGGGCTGATTGGCCGGGTCATGCAAACAAATAGGCTGGTGATTGCGACGGGCGTTATCCGTTTGGTTCTCTATGTGAAAAATTCGGCGTGGACCGAAAGAGTCGACATGAATGTCGGATTGTAGTTGGCTTGTTTTCTGTGGCGCCGTTGATGCCGTTGATGCGCAGAATGTACGGTCTTCTACTTCCTGCGCCAGACATTTCCCTATACTGATACACCCTTGTGCCTGTGGTCTGTTTTTTTCTTCCCGTCAGCTGTGGAAATTGGAACTCATTCGGAAATCCTTCGGAACGACAAAGACAGACTTGGCATGAATAAAAAAACTTTTGGTGGTTATAACACCAGTTCTTTGGGCTATATTTATTAAAGGATTGCGGAGATCTCGATCGCCACCTACCGTTATAATTGGGCTTAGGAACGAATTTTGGTCGAGCATTCACTTGATTTAGCTCGGCTTTGGTAATGGCCAATCCTTCTATAACTTTAGCCATGTTCGCCACTGTCCTCTCTGAAGAGGAGAGTCCATCATCCTGCGGTGGTGACGAAAAGGATGATGGATTCACTTTTGGTTCCAAAACCTTATATTCTAACTCATCTCACAGATAAGTCATCTATAGCGAGAGTGTTGGGAAGTTGTCTGGCAAAGAGTTCTAATATTTGTGGTCAGAAATGTTGGTTTTATACCAACGTTTCCGTAATTCCCTCAAAATGTCGGTGGGGCCAAGGTTTGGCATGTCAAACTGCGCATATTTGTTTATTATCTGCTCAGTTTTTGTGGGCCCAAGCAAGGATTATACTTCGTATTTTAGGCCCAAAATGGGATTAGGTAGCTTCCTAATGGCCTCAAGCTTAGGATAAATCCGTCGCTGCAATTCAGTAGGTAGTTTAGCAAAAACCTTCGACAGTTTTTGATGACTGTCATAATCAGGAAACGGGGAGAAAGCGGAGTCTGCGCGCATAAAGAATAGTTCATTATCTCAATCCCAAACAGGAACATCAATATCTAAAATTGGACCTGACATTCTAACAATCTTACGGGATCTTGAAAGCATAATTTTATAAGCAATATGAAAATTTATAAATATACTTTAACGAAACGCTTACCCACCAACAGCTTCCACAGTTGAATGAGCGCAGAACGAAACATGTCATAGTAACTGCTTCCAAAAATTGAAATTATCCGCAATTTAGCCTGTTGAGTACGTACGGTGCAGTTTTGTACGTAGGAAAGTTAAACAGAGGGCCTGTTTGCCTTTGATGCCAATGTATATTATTATTATTATACCCCCCAGAAAAACATTCACCAGAAATCCAGGAATATATACCCAACAAAATTCCCATAAGACCACGATTAGGTAAAGAAAACGCAAATGTTAATCTATTTTATCCAAAATAAATGAAAAAGTCAATTTTATTTATACCAAAAAATCAGAACAATACTTAATATCCTGGCGAGGTCGCCAATTTTGTAAACGCCCCGGCTTCAAGTAAATGCCGTACGACGTTACAAACTCGGTTAAGGTGCTCTGAATATAGATATTGTTATGATAGGTGGGCCCTTAACAGGGCCTGGTCTTGCGTTCTCCTGAATTATTCAGAGTGTGAAGATGTCCTAGAGCCTTGGGTTGACTCTGGCTGTGGTTCCTTCTGTTGTCGCGTTGTAATCACGATGTGGAAAACTTCGTTGAAGTTCTGCATTAATTGGCTCGTCTCGCTGGTTGTACCGCAACAAGATGAGTAACGGATGTTGCCAATTGTTGGTGGAACAAATCAAATCACCAGCGTAGGTATTGACAGCCGACAGAACGCACACGCGTAACGCAAAGCAGAATGCAAATGTGAAAACTGAATTTCATGGTAAATTGCCGTGCTTAAATACCATGCCATATTAATATATGTCTACTTGCACAATATTGGTTAATCGGCAAGTTTCGCTTTTTTCTCATTGGTGCAACGTAAATAAAATTTAATTTAATTTACGCAATATGTCGGCAATTAATTTATGTCGTTACAACACTTTCCTCTCTGAAAAAAAAGGAAAAAATATGTTCCTCTCTGCGAGGCTAGAAAAGAAATGTATGACAGATTTCGAACAGAATTACACAAAAATATGATGTACCATAAATGCTGGGCTTAAATATGCTTGTTGGTTGCTTCAACAATGATATGATGCCAAGTAACCACTAGGAATTGCTACACAAATTGTTAGCTCTAGTGGTCGGTCATACCTCGTGAGGCAAAATAGAGCAGTGTAAGATTTGGGAGCCGCAGCGTGAAGATTTCGAGGTAAATCGCCTCTGAATTTGCCAGGTTTAAGTTAAAACCTAAGCAGGTTGGATCGTTGTCAATGCGTTTGTATACGACCAAAGGAGCTAGAGTTAGTGCTCGACGTTGTGGTCATGACATTTGTAGAGTGGTCTTTGTGCAAATGATGAATTTGAGATATGCATTGAAAGTAGCCTGTACCATGATATGAAGCTGATAACTACTTAGTGTTGCTACACAAAAGCGTTTGCTCTAAGTAGCTGGTCATACCAAAATAGGCAGTGTGATGTCATGTGTGAGAAATACATTATAATGTAAAAATATATACATTAAAATCAAAGGTAACTGCATAAAAATATGTACACGAACATTGACTCAGAGATGGCAAAGTACCAAAGAACTGTTCAAAAATGCTAAACAATTGTTAGCTAAGAACAGCTGGTTATACCACGTGAGACAAACGCGCAAAATAACGTAAGGTTAAAAATTTTTTACAAAGCAGGCTATTGAGATTGTGAGCAGACGGAGCCTGAGACGTGTGTAGAAGGTTGAACGCTCTCAGGATCAGGTTGTTCGATAAACGGTTTCAACCTGTCTATGCTTACTGATGTCGGTGTAGCGCTTTGCATAATAATGAAGTATTTTGGTTGTCTGAGCAAAATCGGGTAAGGACCGCGATACTTTGGTTGTAGTGGTGCAACAGCATTGTCGTTGCGAACGAGTACTCTCTTGCAGCTGTGGAGCTGTGGGTGAACAAAGACTGGACGAGGCGTATGTCTCGGCTGCTGTTCAGACATGTTACCGAAATGAAGTCGAATGCGGGTAGCTTCGTCTTGTGGGTCATCTCGTGCCAGTAGTAGACGTGGAAGCTGACTAGGCAGGCGTAGATCCATGCCAAACAAGAGTTGTGACGCAGACGTTTTAATGGATTCACGAGTACGGGAACGCATGGCAAGCAGAACTAAAGGTAGTGCATCGACCCAGTTGTCATTAATGGACGAGGATGCTAAAGCAGCTTTGAGTTCCCTATGCATTCTCTCTACAATACCATTAGTTGCGGATGGTAGGCAGTCGTCTTGCGTAAGATGCATCCCGTGTACCGCAAGGTGGTTTTGAAACGATCAGATGAGAAGAAAGTGCCTCTGTCCGTGATGACCTCATTGGGAACACCATAATTGGATATCCATGCAGAGATAAAACCGTTAGTTACTTCGTCTGCAGAAATGGTGCCTGGAGGTAATGCCGCAGGCCACCGTGTAAATCTATCGATCATAGTTAGAAGGTAGCTGAAACCTTGAACCTTTGTCAGATAACTATGTCGATGTGGACGATGGCTAGGCGAGAAGTAGTTCGAAAATGTTGCAACTTAGAACGAGTGTGTCGTGTGATCTTGTTTTTTTGACAAATAGCACATTCTGAGACCCATCGTTTAACATTCTGCCTAAGTCTGTGACCCCAGAAACGATCTGTCAGAAGTCGGACAGTCGCTTGGCTTCCTGGGTGAGAAATTGAGTGAATTGAATCGAAAACTTTTCTCTGAAGGCTGGTCGGCAGAACTGGCTTGTTGGGCTGCGTAACCGTGAAGCAAACAATTGGTTAGCCTTCCCGCAGACGGCATATGAACTTGGTTGGGTGACGGGCTATTGATCTTTGAATGCGAATGTCACCGCGTTGTTCCGTTCGCAGGAGGGTTGGCGCTAGTGCAGGTTCACTGAGTGCCACGGAGTTGACTGTGAATGGTGACGGCGAAGGTGGTTGTAGAGAGACGTCTGGCCTGGAAAGAGCATCTGCAATGAAGTTCTGTTTGCCCTTGACGTTAAAGACGTCAAACTGCCATTCGTTTAGACGTGAAAGTTGTCTTTCCACTCTGGCAGGTTACTTGGCGATAGATTGAGTTGCGTTTCAAAGTGCGCTAACTAATGGTGCATGATCTGTGAAAACAACAAATCTGCTACTGCCAATGATGCTGATAAAATGGCGCACTGCGTCGTGGATGGCGAGAAGTTCTCGACGGAAGGTGTCGTACCTCGTTTCTATTGGTTGGAGAGTACGCGAGTAGAAACTGATAGGCTTCCGAACTCCGTCGATCTCTTGTTCCAACGTGGCTCCAATAGCGAATTCAGAAGCATCTGTCGTGAGTAGAAATGGCTTTTCAAAATCT
Source organism: Eudiplozoon nipponicum (assembly GCA_029291075.1). Classification (NCBI taxonomy): domain Eukaryota; kingdom Metazoa; phylum Platyhelminthes; class Monogenea; order Mazocraeidea; family Diplozoidae; genus Eudiplozoon; species Eudiplozoon nipponicum. The sequence continues at coordinate 12,198 of JAQBSW010000094.1, forward strand.
GGATGTGGTAGCATTGTGGCATTTGCTAACGAGTTGATGGCAAGTCGAAGTAACTCCTCGTCTTCGGATGACCAAGCAATGATGGAATTCTTGCTAAGTACTTTTCGGTTCCGCAGGTGCCTGCACAAAGGATAAAATTGTTTTGAAAGGCCCGGAAGGAACTTGCGATAATAGTTTAGTACTCCCAGGATTTTCTGCAACTCGCTAACAGTCCTTGGTGACTTGATATTCTTGATTGAATTTGTCTTTGACGGCAACGGTTGAATACCTTGGGCCGTGATACGATGCCCTAAGAAGTCCACGGATGTAGTTGCAATCTGCGTCTTGTCACAGTTGACCCTGAGTCCGTGGTTGGATAAGCGTGAGAGGACATTTCGTAGATGCTTTGCATGAGATTCTAGATCTGGACTGAATACCATAATGTCATCGAGATATAACATACAATAAGCAGAGTCGTCGCGAAGTATGTTGTCCATGAATCTTTGAAATGTCTGAGTAGCACACTTAAGTCCAAAAGGCATGTAAAGATATTCGAAAAGGCCAAATGGAGTGATGACTGCAGTTTTCTCGATATCCTCTGGTGCTACCGGGATGTGATGGTAGGCTTGTCTGAGGTCAATCACTGAGAAGAAATTGCTGCCGTTGAGTTTTTCAAGTAAAGTGTTAATATTTGGAATAGGATATGCATCAGATTTTGTCACTGAATTTAGCTTACGGTAGTCTCCGCAGGCTCTGTACGATCCGTTTGATTTAGAGACTAAGTGCAGTGGTGACGCCCATGAACTTTTCGATGGTCTGATGATTCCCTCTTCCAAAAGCCTTGAGAATTCTTCTTGGGCAGCTTTCAGCTTAGCAGGGGCCAGTGGTCGCTTCTTGAGTGCAAAAGGTTGTCCTTCTGTCACGGTATGGTGCATCGTGTTAGACACTCGTAGCTCTGACTTGTTAAAATCGAAAAGCGACTTGGATTTTTGAAGAGCTGCTGATATCTCTGCTGAATGATGTACTGGGGTTGGCTGAATGACCTGTAACTCGAAAGGCTCGGAGGGAAATGTCCAAGAGTTTTGCTCAAGTCCGGTGGAGGGATCGATGATCTTTTGATTGGCAAGATCAACAATGAGGCGAAATTTTAGAAGGAAATCAAGGCCTATTATATTATGTGAGACCTTGGCAATGATGAAGTTGTGGGAAAATTCACGCCGTAGACCTATGTTGAGTGTGCGGTACCGGCAGCCACAAGTTGGTATGGGTTCGCCTGTAGCTGTTGCGAGAAGAACTCCTAGCGACATCTCGGCCATTGAATCACCTTTGATAACTGAGAGTGCTGCACCTGTGTCTACGATGAACTCTTCGCCAGTTTTGAAATCAAGAATGTGCAGAAGCTCGTTGGGCTGATTGGCCGGGTCATGCAAACAAGTAGGCTGGTGATTGCGACGGGCGTTGTCCGTTTGGTTCTTTATGTGAAAAATTCGGCGTGGACGAAAGAGTCGACAGAGATATCGGATTGTAGTTGGCTTGTTCTCTGTGGCGCCGTTGATGCCGTTGATGCGCAGAAAGTACGGTCTTCTACTTCCTGCGCCAGACATTTCCCGATACTGATGCACCCTTGTGCCTGTGGTCTGTTGTCCTCTTTCCGTCAGCTGTGGAAATTGGCACTCATTCGGAAATTCTTCGGAACGACAAAGACAGACTTGGCATGAATAAAAAAACTTCTGGTGGTTATAACACCAGTTCTTTGGGGCATATTTATTAAAGGATTGCGGAGATCTCGATCGCCGCCTACCGTTATAATTGGGCTTAGGAACGAATTTGGGTCGAGCATTCACTTGATTTAGCTCGGATTTGGTAATGGCCAATCCTTCTAGAACTTTAGCCATGTTCGCCACTGTCCTCTCTAAAGAGGAGAGTCTATCATCTTGCGGGGGTGAAGAAAAGGATGATGGATTCACTTTGGGTTCCAAAACCTTATATTCTAACTCACATCTCTCAGATAAGTCATCTATAGAGAGAGTGTTGGGGAGTTGTCTGGCAAAGAGTTTTAATGTTTGGGAAGATTGTTAATAAAAACAACCTTAGCCTCATGGTCAGAAATGTTGGTTTTATACCAACGTTTCCGTAATTCCCTCAATATTTCGATGGGGCCAAGGTTTGGCATGTCTAACTGCGCATATTTGTTTATTATCTGCTCAGTTTCTGTGGGCCCAAGCAAGGATTCTACTTCGTTTTGTAGGCCCAAAATGGGATTAGGTAGCTTCCTAATGGCCTCAAGCTTAGGATAAATCCGTCGCTGCAATTCAGAAGGTAGTTTAGCAAAAACCTTCGACAGTTTTTGATGACTGTCATAATCAGGAAACGGGGAGAAAGCGGAGTCTACGCGCATAAAGAATAGTTCACTATCTCCATCCCAAACAGGAACATCAATATCTAAAATTGGACCTGACATTCTAACAATCTTACGGGATCTTAAAAGCATAAATTTATAAGCAATATGAAAATTTATAAATATACTTTAACGAAACGCTTACCCACAAACAGCTTCCACAGTTGAATGAGCGCAGAACAAAACACGTCACAGTAACTGCTTCCAAAAATTGAAATTATCCGCAATTTAGCCTGTCGAGTACGTACGGTGCAGTTTTGTACGTAGGAAAGTTGAACAGAGGGCCTGTTGGCCTTTGATGCCAATGTATTATTATTATTATACCCCCAAAAAAAATTCACCAGAAATCCACGAATATATACCCAACAAAATTCCCAGAAGACCACGATCAGGGTAAAGAAAACGCAAATGTTAATCTATTTTTATCCAAAATAAATGAAAAATCAATTTTATTTATACCAAAAAAAATCAGAACAATACTCAATATCCTGGCGCGGTCGCCAATTTTGTAAACGCCCCGGCTTCAAGTAAATGCCGTACGACGTTACAAACTCGGTTAAGGTGCTCTGAATATAGATATTGTTATGATAGGTGGGCCCTTAACAGGGCCTGGTCGTGCGTTCTCCTGAATTATTCAGAGTGTGAAGATGTCCTAGAGCCTTGGGTTGACTCTGGCTGTGGTTCCTTCTGTTGTCGCGTTGTAATCACGATGTGGAAAACTTCGTTGAAGTTCTGCATTAATTGGCTCGTCTCGCTGGTTGTACCGCAACAAGATGAGTAACGGATGTTGCCAATTGTTGGTGGAACAAATCAAATCACCAGCGTAGGTATTGACAGCCGACAGAACGCACACGCGTAACGCAAAGCAGAATGCAAATGTGAAAACTGAATTTCATGGTAAATTGCCGTGCTTAAATACCATGCCATAGAAATATATGTCTACTTGCACACTATTGGTTAAATGGCAAGTTTTGCTTTTTTTCTCATTGGTGCAACGTAAATAAAATTGAATTTAATTTACGCAATATGTCGGCAATTAATTTTTGTCGTTACAATATCAAAATTAGATTTTTTACAAACTATTTATAAAAGCGGAGTGTAAATGCTCACGGTCTTACTGATAACCGCAGGTCACCATTGCAAAAGGGAAAACCTTAAAATCAAAGAAACCATGTAACACGCGGCTCCGCTTTACAACCCAACGATGTTCAATTTTGACAAATATGGTACTCTTTAAGGTCAAATAATCTAAATCTGTTTTTACACAATACTTCTCTTAACTGTGATTTTATAAACAATCCCTGTTAGTTTCAAGCCGTTTTAATTGAGATTTCTTGAACTGCAATATTATTTGTAAGCAATAGGGTTTTTTTTATAAAATATACACACCCGCGCGCAATACGCAGGGAACATGCGGTGGATTATAGCGTCATAGTGGATTTATTTCTCTTCGTGGGATTATTCGCAGTTTATACAAGTGATTTACTGTTCGCATCTATTTATACCTATCCGAATTTCACAGTACAATGGATTATTATAATTAAATAAGTTAAAACCATAGTAAACAGTGAATTAATTATTTGTGAAGTTTTTTCATTATAGTTTTTACACGATTTTAATCTATTTATCATCAGTGACAACTTTTATCAGTGACTTTATTCATATCATAATATATTTCAAATCGGTTACATGATTTTGATTTATGTCAACATGGCTTTATGAAAGACAGATCGACAACTACTAATATGCTTTCTATGCGAAAAAATGTAATTACATTAGATAAGAATAAGTTAGATGCATTAATTGTATTTATAGATATCCCAAAAGCTTTTGACTCTATATCATTTGATGCTATTTTAAATGCGATTAGTTTATTGGATATTGATCCGAATATGTATAGATTACTTAAATACTAATTATATAATCGAAGAATGAGTATTCAAGTAAACGATTTGATATCAAAATCGAAAAGAGTTACAAATGGGGCCAATTTTATTTTAAATCGTATTTGCACATTTAGAAACTAAGATCCTTAACGGTCGAGTTTGCGAATTCGCTGATAGAATAGAATAGAATAGAATAGAATAGAATAGAATATCTTTATTTGGATTCAAACCACACATGTTCCATCAAATAATAAAATTAGAAAATGTACAATATAAAAAGATATCACATCACATATATATGTGCAATTAGTTGTACTTTACTGATTTAAAAATAATCTTTCCAATTGATCCAAAAAATGTCGAATTCTCCAAAAATAATGTGAATTAAGATTTGTATGATTTGAGTAGATATTTGATTACACTAGGGCTGAGAATAAACAATAAAAAGACGAGAGCTTTATAAATAGGTAACAGAACAAACTTTCATTATGTTTATTTTCATGATGCTGTGATTAATGATGTGTTTGAGATTAAACTTATGCAAGAAATAAAGGATTTAGGCATAACTATTCAATGTACAGCTTCTGCTGAGAGACATATTGAAAGTATAGTAGGCAGTGCCAAGAAAGGATGGGCACTAATAAATCGAAATATCTTATCGAATGACATAAAACTTAAAATGTATATAATATGGATTAGACCGATATTAGAATATGCTGTCGCTACTTGGAATCCATTAAAAAGGGTTTGTCCAATAAGATAGAAGCTGTTTCTTGAAGGAGTTGCCTTGATGCGCACCTGGAATAATTGTAATTACCTGATCTGCGTTTTGACTAACGCAGCTTTCATTGTTCCAGTAATTTTCTTTTTTCATAATATTTCGATCTTCATTACCGTAGATCTTCATCAGATGCATTTCACGAAACAAATGAAGCAAGCGTGATTTGAAACGGCGCATATAACAACTCAACGCATTTCACAGCTCTACAAAAAGCGAATTCCGAAAAATAATAGTGCATATACGAAGCTATTTATGTTAAAAACAAGCATCTGGCACAAGCATTCAAGGTTTAACCAACAATACATTTTACTCGACTGGCAACGAATCACACAAACCAAGAACAATTTCATTGTATCTGGGCGAGCCCGACTACACATTAGACCAGTTTCAAAAAATATTGAATGGATTGGCATAAAATGACATCATTATTCATTCATCAACACTGAATTAAGAACAACCTTCGCTGTTCAAAACTCCTGAACAAAACGATACGAAAAACAACATACATGTAAATCACATTCGTAAGTGCAATAAACAGCAAAGCAAACACATGGTGAAAACTCAATCTATCAATAAGTATAACCGAATCTCTAGCATCCCTAAGTAATAAAATAAGAATGACTTCTACACGCACACAAGGACCTGTCAACTTATATTCACAATACAACACTCCATTAACCACTCACTAGAATAAAAACTGTAAATCAGACCAGTTACTTTAATCAAGGTTGCAATCTTGATATAAACACCTGATCCATTATGTATATACATTTGTCAGTATAAATGAAGCATCGCATTGTGTAGAAAAGACAATTCATCAGGTTTACACATTCGTCTAGGAGATTGTACCGTCCTATTTTCCCACATTCCTCACCCAAATATATAATGGTTAAAGGGCATAATACCGGCTCCTACTGATGAGTCGCCAGTAAGCACGAAGCGAATGTGCATGAGATTATACTTTCCGTTCATGCTGCCTTTGGTTCATCCTTCTGGTCACAACTGAACTAATTTGTTACTAGGTTCGCAACACCTAATATATACCTGAATTCATCCAGTAGGACGATTTCATCCTTATTGGGAACTCATCTCATACTGTCCAGAATTTTTCACGGACAGAGCCGGAATCCGGGTACGTCTGCATCTAAATTTGTTTCTCTAAACGCTGACTATTTCCCATTATCAAAAATAAACATACAGTTGGTTATAAAATGATTTCGTATCAAGAATTAATATATTTCTGGTACAACCTGTCGTACGTTTGTAAAATAACTCAGCCTAATATGAAACAGTTTTAAGGATATTAAGATGAAAATCTTTTGGTTCATGGTTAAAACCCTCAATCGTCAACGTAGCAAAATATACATTGAAAAAAGCAGATTTGATGTTGAAAGTTTGAGAAGTCCTTCATGCCAACGATTTATATATATATATATATATATATATATATATATATATATATACACTGGGAGGGATGTAAACGCATCCCGTTATGCAACCGCAACAGATTAACTAGACTAATTAGAGAGTCATTGAAATAAATCAGGAAAGTAATGAATGTAACATCGGTAGAAAAATCATTGGGCCCAATATTTAATGAAGCATTTTCTACGGTCAGAACGTGAGGCTGCGGAACCTGAATTAAGTGGGAACCTAAGTAAAACCTCGCTTATAGAAAACTGATTGCGAATGCGCTATCATCCTTATACTTATCTTTCTCAATAAAATGTTCCAGAAGAGGGTATACAGATTTAGAAGGGTTAGTAGATGGACATTAGATAGGCATTTACTCACACTGTTGCTTATATTTTATATATTTATGTCAATGGTGGGAATATCTTAATAAATGAATAATGACGTTAGTCCTACAAGATATATTCATGGTTAACAGCTATCAAGTATCCTTTTTAGAGGAACTCAAAATGTGATAGATAGACGGATATATAGAGGCCTTCGGTAGATAGATAGGTTTATTCTAATACATCAATATATATTATATATTATATTGCGGACATTAATCATTTTATACAATACCATTAAAATTAATAATGTACTTTTTTTTTGCGGTACTGATATTGAAATTACCTGATCTGCGTTTTGACTAACGCAGCTTTCATTGTTCCAGTAAATTTCTTTTTTCATAATATTTCGATCGTACATTACCGATAGCATCTTCATCAGATGCATCTTCACGAAACAAATGAAGCAAATGTGTTATTTCCTCGTAGCATAGATATTTATATATACCACAGACGTGACCTTTCATTAGATATTCGCGTGTCACATGTAGTGTGTGTGTGGAGACTGGGCATACTATCGACTGGGAGGAATGCAAACGCATAGCAATATGTAGTCGTAATAGGGTGACGAGATTGATTAGGGAATCTATAGAAATTAAATCTAGAGATGATATTATGAATGAAACAGCTGTTGAAAAATCTTTAGGTCCGATTTGGAATACTGCACTAGCTAATGGAAAGAAAAGGCAATTGCATGAATTGGTAACTGAATCTAGCTCCAGTAAAAGATTAAGAACATCAGATTAAGATTGACTAATTATTAGGCTTTTATTCAAGAAATGAATAAACAATTATGAATATAGCCTTCAAAATTCATCTCTAACTATTCATTTGATTTTAAAACAAATAGTGATTTCAACCTTAATTTTCTGTTTACACCCCCACCCTACGCATTGGAAATATTCTAATAATACAATATTTATAAATAATAATTTGTCTGACGCGTGCAAAGGGTAAATTAATGTCTATTGACTGCAGTTTCATTTAGATGTACGTACATGTGTATCAAAATAATTTAACCAAGTTTTTTCTAGTTATGCATACACATACACATGCACATGCGTGGCGTGCGCCAATAACTGTTTTTAACTTATCTATCTTGAGTATAACTTAGTGGTTTGAATTGTAAATTAACATGTGCATTAGTCGTTTTGGACTTCTGGTCTTATCACTCATGGAATGTTTTTATGACGAGTGTTTCTGAATTATGGGTCTCCCCATCTCAGTTACGTCATTTACATTGAGTGTGGAAAAAAAAACGAATAGTTATTGCATGAAATTGATAAATTATTATTCAGCCACTCTGGTCTAAATTAGTTAGATGAAAACAACGGTTATAAAAGTGCACACACACATACATGTGACACGCGAATATCTAATGAAAGGTCAGTCTGTGGTATATATAAATATTATGACTAGAGGAAATAACACATTTGCTTCATTTGTTTCGTGAAATGCATCTGATGAAGATCTACGGTAATGTAGATCGAAATATTATGAAAAAAGAAATTTGCTGGATCAATGAAAGCTGCGTTAGTCAAAACGCAGATCAAGTAATTTCAATTAATTCAGTATCGCAACAACGCCATTCCTTCAAGGGAGCATATTAGTAGTTGTCTACCTGTCTTTCTTAAAGCCATGTTGGCATATATCAAAATCAGCCGGCAACATACGTTCTATATGATCAAGTATCAATTGTTCTGTTATCTCCAAAAACGAAGGGTTACTAGAGATTAATCTTTAATCACTGGCACACGTTGGCTTACTTACTTTTGGAAAAGGTTTAGCTACTATTGTTTGTATATCGATTGGTAATTTCCCATTCTTCAAAATTCTATTTATAAAATTGCAGAGCGCATTCATAAAATTTAAAGGTAATTGAAGAAGGTTATCAATCGATATGCCAAGGTGATCTTTTTCTTTTTTTTTTGATTTTATTTTTAACATTAATTCTATCAATGTGTCACTGTCAATAACAAGTCCTAGATCCTGGTTTCCAGAAGGATCCGGTAGATCAATGAAATTGCTTTCGTTCTGTGGATTACATGACAAGTTGCCAAATACTTCATCCAATTCACAGAGAAATTCATAATCAGTTTTACCCACAGGTAATATAAGGTTTAATTTTTCCTTATATTTACCGTAGTCTGTGAGGAGCTTGTATCCTAGTCTAGGATTACTCTTCAGTTTGGCCAAAATAATTCTCTCTGATCTTTGACGGATTATCAACAGTGATGAATTAATTTCTTTATCGATCAAATCTAACCTCATTTTTTTAATAGTATTGATAAAACTACATTTCATTATATTATCTCGTTTGATTCTTAGCTTACATAACTCCCTATTGAATCGCTTTGGCATAACATCCGTAAATGTAGATGCCCTAAATATATCAGATAATACCAATGAAACAGAAGAAACAAATTCGTCATTGTTCATGATAAAAAACATTCATAATCAATTGATAAGCTTAATTATCTAAAAAGATTCCAGTTGATTCTTGAACATTGCACGTGTGCACTTTCAAAATTAGGTTTCTGTGCTTTGCTACTCAAAAGGTTCCATTGTAAAATAATTTGTTTATGATCCAATTCTTTGAAGTAATTTACACATCATAACTGTGTGAGTTCAACGCTTCAACTTCTAAATATACATGATCTAAGCATTCCGAACCTCTAGTTGGTTCCTTTATAATCTGCTTAAGATCATGATTAGAAAAAAGATTGATTATTTCACAGTCATGCACCTTATTAAAATCTCCTACCACAACAATATAACCATGGCAGTCGAAAATAGATTGAAAGGAATTGGTAAACATTTGATCATCATGTAAATTAGCATACGGCGGTCTGTAAACCGCGGTTAAAATCAGGTTATCAATTTGTATAGTTAAAAAATCAATGACAGTATTATATTCGCTGGTATGTAACACTGTTGCATTTAATATCGATTTGCTATAAATAAGTACTCCTCCACCTCTTTTATCCAGTGATCTGTCTTTCCTAAATAGAGAATAATGAGGAATGTCAAATTCATAGTTTTCAATGTTCTTGTTCAGCCAGGTTTCAGATAAAATTATAAAGTCAAAATTGTTACTTATTATAAAATCACACAGCAAAAAAGTTTTATTCTTAATACTTCTACAATTAGCATAAAATAAAGTATATCTACAACACAACTCATCTTTACAGTTTTCAATAGTTGTTGATTTAACTTTTGTGGTTACCTTATAATTCGTTTGTTGGGTACCGTAGCTATAGTTCGTAGCTGTCCGCTGTCCACAACATTCATTAATGAAACCCCGTTTTTTGTAATTTTATAATCGATTGACACACCCTTTATTAATTCCGTTGCTAATCACTATCAAATTTCGCCGCCACTCGCAACAGCAACTCTTCTATTCCATCTTAATATATTAAACAAAATCTATCTTTTTTCCAATGACACAAATGTATTTGACGCACTTCCTTCGAAAACTAAACTACTACTAAAAAGGTGTTTCACATACACTCCTTTAAAAAAATTCTTATGCGGGAACTCTGATTAGAAACGCAACTATTTCCTTCTTCACCCGTAATACTCTTTTTATGATTCCTTATCCCCAGTATTTCCACAAGTTTCGAACAGTTAAATTTATTCCCGTCTAACCTCCAAATGAGTCAGCTCGCTATAGACTCTAAACATCACATTTTGGCTTTCCATTACTAAATATTTAATATTTCTGTTTACTGGTTACAACTGTCTGTTACTTTGCGATAATATGCTCCACTAATTCCTCTCATTATAATTCAGCGAACTATCAGAAACTCGAAAATTATAACGTAAATATGTGACGGACAATATCTCAAGCTGGTTCTTCCTCGCATTCTAACAATCATAATTTCGTTCAACTGAGGGCAGTTATTACTGCACACTGTAAAGATATTTTGACTCTTTACAGGCTTCAATCTAGTCGGTTCTACCCAATTCATTCCTACCTAACAGTAACTCGAAAATTACGACAGAGAAATCTGAAGTTCGATGTCTAAAGCTGGTTCTTTCTCGTCTTCTAACAAAGTCTTAAATCTGTTTAACTGAAGACGGCAAATTCTGCACACGGCACTGACATTCCGACTCTTCACTAGCTATACTCTAGTCGAAACTTACCTTGTTAATTGAAATTCATTTGTCCTTACGACAACCTAACACGAAGTTGCTGAAAGTACATCTCTCTCATAATTTCTATCAGCCTTATCGTTAAGTATTTTGCTAGTCCCTATTTCACTCATCTATACATATCCATAATTTCGAATTCTCCTTTGATCTTTCCGATTCCTGAGCCAGATGGCCTTTGTTGCTCAATTAATTCATTATTATAATTATTATTAAACACCTACATTAAATCATAATAAAATGCTTAATTATCGCATATAAATAAATAAATAATGATAATTTTTTAATCGCATTATCATCACGGTGTAAAACCTGCAGTGTCAACAGAATCTATCGATAAAAAAGTTATAATCTAGCACTAAGTACAAATTTCGATAGTGATGCCAGTCCATTTTGAGGCATTTATCATGTGGTTCCAAAGATGTGATATTCATAATGTTTCCGGCTACCTCGTAAGTGTAGCACGAAATGAAATCCGTCTATATACATGCATGATATAAGCGTTATTAGAGAACATATTTTGGATTTCACAATTACGGAATCAGTCAAATTCTCTTATAACCACGTTTTATCCTCGATAATTAAACCTGTTTCGCACACATATGTTGGTCTATAGACCGTAGTTAAGATTAATGAATCAACGTATATTGAAGTCAAGTCCATAATCATATTGTCTTTTTATTTTGTATTAGTTTTTCATAGAATGTATATCGGCAGTATATGAGAACTCTTTCACCACTATTATTCAATGATATATAAGTAACCCGGCGTTTTATGTCCATGATCATCTATAACATCAATCAACTATATTTCATCCAAAATTATGAAATCAAGCACGCTGTTCATTATAAAGTTACTTAGTATGAAGCTTGTGTGTTTTATTTTTCTAATATTTGCTTAAAGTATGGAATACATATCTATACAATTACCTTACATTATTCTCTTGAAAAGTAGGTCAATTCATTTGCCCTTTTATTATTCGCTTCTGCCTTTCTACTATCATTTCGCTGATTTTCATTCTGTTGTCAATATTTAGCAGCGATGTTGCTGTAGATTTACATATTTTAATAACTTGTTGATGATTAAAATCGTTGCTTGTCACAGAGGTTTGCTTCTATTATTGCATTTGATCAAACATTCTCTTCGTCTCCCACAAAGTCTTCATAGCCTCTTTTGTTATTGCTTTGGTTCTATTTGATTTCGTCAATTTTATCTGAAGGAATGTTTTATCCCTTCAAATAAAAACCATTTTAAAGCTGCTCATTTCATCTTTTTCTTATTGACATCGTCAATTTGCTTGTTTAGAGATATTTCATTGCGCTTAAATTACAACCGGTCTCGGAAGGTGCGAATTTGTCCTAGTCATGTAGAATTTCATCATATCTGCTTTTCTGACTTCTTGATGAATCTGTTTAGCTTGATGACTTCATCCCGATTTGTATACTTGCTCAGACTGTACGTTATCAGTTCGCCTTGCCTGTGGGACATTCATCCACGATTAATTCTGCCATCTCATTCCAAGTTTGGACATTTTTCATTTGCACAATCTTATACTTTGGCTAATTCCATGTAGCAATAGCTTCTTTTGAGGCCGTGAATGTTCCAGTTGTACTATCTAAGGCTGAAGTAAATACAACAAACTGTCCTCGCGGATGTGCACGATTGCAAATTTAATAGTCAGCACGATATTCGAAGCAACCTTTAAGCTGCAAAGGTGAATAAAAATAAATATTTGTAGCTTGTTTTCTAAATGGACGTGCTTTATGCAAGGAAGCTCATGTAAATAATTGATTAGAAAAAAGCATTTGAATTGAGTAAAATGACTTCTGACGGATCGGAAAACCTAGTGAGAATATTTTCTGCACAAATGAACACTCTGACCGCGGAGTTGCGAATAATTAACTCTCTTCTGGAACAAAAAACTTATAATAAATCCAAAGGAAATCCGCAATAACGATCCAATTAATATAGATGAAGTCTACATTGGCGACCTCGGCAGGATCGGGAGCTGATGTTTCGGTATTGCCAATGAATTGTCAGTTAAACAACATAAAATCTACGAAAGCAAGTTTGTATCAGGCACGTCGATGGTTTCTGCATGCGAATGGGACCCATAATTAATAATAAGTGAAAATATCTACTTTATATATTTTGTTGTAGCGTATACTCCAACGACCCGTTTGGGGTTTGATTTAGTTAGAATTTTGGTTAAGACGATCGATTGTCAAAACAAGCATATATGCCTCTCCAGGCCAAAAGATACGAATTCTATGAAGTTAATATGCAACCCTAAAATGCAGGAGAAGACCAGTTGCCTGCACGGAACGCGGAAAGAGTTTCAAAGCCAAAACAACACTATATCCCATTTCCCTGATTGCAGCGAATGTCCAGGGACAACGGTTGGTCGCATTAAACTATGGCTATAATTAAATGAAGATTACGAACCACCAAGAGTATATGGTTCTCCTCCAAATAAACTAGCGCCAGCGATTCCAGCAATATAAGAAATGATTGGGGCCGGTTTTCTTGCACCGTCAGCATATGTTTTTGTGCTCCCGTGGTTTACGTTACGAAAAGGATGTTTCTCTCCGACCAGCGGCTGAATTTCGGAAATTAAACTCGGTGGTTGAACCCGACCTGTATTCCAGGCTGGTTCTGCATGATCTGTTCCTATAGCTGGTTGGAGGCAAACGGTTTACCGTGCTTGACCTTAAACAGAGATTTTGTGAAATTTTCATTCGGCCTGGAGACCAGTGGCATTTAGCACTGCAGTTACCCCAAAGTCATTTCCAATTCATTTGGGTACCATTTGATCTGAAGAACGTACCAAAAGTGTTTTAAAGAATGATGGACTCTTTCGTGTCGGACTTACTCTGTGCAACATCTTACATCGATTATGTTTTTATATGGACCACTAATGAACACCAATTACGTATCCGACACCAGATGTTGTGTACAAATCCGTGGAATGGCGATAACATTTTAATCTAGAAAATGTTCAGATACGTCGACAAGTGCGGTTCCTGAGTTACCCAGTTTCAGCGGAAAGAGAAGTATGCTATGAGATTCTGACTACTAGAAATTAATTGCGCTGGTTAATTTGTATGGTGAATATTTCGTAAGGACGGTGGTTTAGCAACAACCATTGTCTAAGTAAAATAGTGCCAAGATGCCGTTTCGTTGATAGACGCAACTATTTTCACTTCCTCGTTAGACAGTTTGTCAATTGTTACGATTATTTCTGGTTGTTTCATCTAGATCCATATTTTACTACGTCTCCTTCAAATTTTTTTATATAATAATTCATTAAATTATTTTTCTTCGTCATGATTTATACCGTAATTTTAAGCACCGCAAAAATTAATTCTAAACTACTTGTTGGTGGAACCATTATTATAAACTCGTAAACCCAACGAAAAAGGATAATGAACTTTATCTTTGAAGGATATTTGGCCCGATTATTGGAAAGATCAAGGTGCAATTTCACTGCAAAATTATGAACATTAAATAACTGTGTGAGAACAGTGATAATTATATTATGCATTAATTTTACAAAATAATAATAAAATTATTGGAGCTGAAATATTGCTCAATAAGACATTAAAATTAATGTATTTTAAATGCTTCGATATTCTTGTTTTAGAAAAGATAGATTGTTGAATTATTGAGGTGGAGTTGGTATTATTTATATTTAACCTATATTTCGTATCACGCTGTTACATACTAGTCAAATTAATTCTCTAATTTATTTTATAGCTATTCAAAGTAGTATATTGATTCCAACAGTGATTAACAGACCTCCGCATGTGAGATTAAATGGTAATAGTTAGCTTAAGTTAATTTAGAGATATAATAGGTTATCTGGAACTGATATGAGGAAGTTAAATAGTTCAAGGAATTATATCAAATTCTAATAATCCTTTGAACTGTCGCTCTGTGTATTAAAAAAAATAAACATTCACCTGAGAGTGCACATTTTTAGTGTTTCAGAATTAACTAGGAACTTTCCAGAAAATTAACTGAGATGTGAAATTATAATGTTTCTATAATATGAACAATAATTATTTTGCTTTTTTCTGCGTAAACATGATCAGATTATAAATTTATAATTGTACTATTACGAGAATGGTGGATAGAGTATTATGCAAGTCAAGGTTTAAATGAAATAATATTGTGTAGTTTAGTCTAGCGAACAGTTTAAAAAAGTAGATTAGATATGATTAATAGCAAAATTAATTCATTACCACTGGTTATCCGTCAAAGTTCAGAAAGAATTATGTAGAATAGGCATAAGAGCAATCCTAAATTAGGGTAAAACATCTAAATTACTATAGTAAATACAAAGAAAAGGTAAAATTTCTATTACCTGTTGACAAAGCAGAGAGTGAATTTATTTTTGAATTTAAGGTATTCTTGAAAGTTGCTATTCATGGTTGAGCAGTGCGGTCAACATTTGTAACGTATCCACGATTTTCTTCCGTGGCTAGTCGATTAGCACTCTCAGTTTTTTTACAATAGAACGGAATAGATTATCTTTATTTGGATTCAAACCACACATGTTCCATCAAATAGATAATAATATTGGAAAATGTAAAATATAAAAAGATATCACATCACATAAATATGTGCAATTAGTCTCATGTAGATAAGTAAATCTCACTAGTTGTACTGTACAATATATCAACATCAGAAAGTTCGGCTGTAAAGAGTAATAGGTATAATTCGAGTGTCACATTATGCAAAAAAATGAGAACCATGACAAGCAATTGATTGTATGTATTGTTGACTAACATGCTGATATAATGCATAACATTTCAATTGTAATAATACAAAACTTGGAAATACAAATCTCAAGAAGTTATGTTGCTGACCACACTTATTCTTGTCTTTTATTCAACCATGAGAAAGTATTATCATAATCAAAATTAAAAATATCAGCAGGATGGTAAATGTTTTCTAGTTCAGCAGATAAAAATTTAAAAGAAATCTTTGAGGCGTTTCTCTCAGCCCCTTTGGCAATTGATTGTAAATTTGTAAATTTTCGAAAAAGAAAATAACTTTCCCGCAACATTCCCCAACAAAGGATGTGATATTGCCAAATGTCCAATTTCATGAATCTTTCGTATTGGATTCATGTAGGCACCAGTCCACTGGTTCAAATGAAAAGCTTTTATACAATAGCATTAATTCAACAGAAATTCCTCGCAGAATCGCCCGTATTAGGATGAAGCAGTCATCGCAATGATGACAGTAGACTACGGGCCGAAGTGAACATAAATTAATTAATATTTGTAAATATGTTTTATTAAACCAATGCTCGTTATGCGAGCAAAATACAACATATAATTGAGTAAAAATAAAGCATCTTTGGTATCTTAACAAATGGCTTCTGATAGGTTAGAAGCGATGCTTCAAGGACTGACTGCTCTAATGAACAGTTTAACTGCAGAATTAGGCATAATTAAGTCTCGTCTGGACGATACATTGATAATAAACACAGACGATATCCGATTGCATGGCCCAACCAATAGAGGTGGACACAACAATGGCGACTGCGCCAATGAGGAATCAGAAAGAAATATGCCGGCGTTTTCAGCCGAATCAACGAGTTTTTTCAGACCGTCATCAGAATTTAAGCCCATGCTGTCACCACTCGATGTGGAAAGCCCACAGTTGGGGTTCGAAATATTTAAAGCTTCAGTTCGAGCCCAAGAATTTACATTAGAAGCACCTATTGTGAATGTGGCTGTCCAGGAGTTAGTGGACCGGACAGTAGCAGTTTAATTGGAATTTCCGGGCGACCTCAGGTTTGAAGAATACAAAAGACGAGTGATGGATCACATCCGAGCCAGTCCTCATGAGGTGTTTTCAGAACTGTACAGCCTCAAACAATTACTGGGTGAGATGCCCCTGGATATCATGGCACGCATCAAACCGTGGTTCTCCAAGCTAAGCGAGTATTTACCCGGGTTGCAACCGCATGAAGCCATCACGTTTATGCTGCTGGATCCTACCAGATACGGTGCAATATCCAGCGCCCAGGGAGGCTTGGAAGAGAGACTTCAGTCTCTTCAAAGTACGGCCATGATAACAAACAACCTGGCAGCTGCAACTCCACATATTAGTCCAGTTACAACATCTAGCTGGAGCGACATACCGTACTGGAATTCTTAGTGGCATAATCATTAATTCCGCGACAGACGGCAACAGCCAATATAAGGACACCAGCTTCGACGAATACGTCATCTAATCGTCATGAAAACAAGTATACTGCTCTAAGAGAACGGCCAGTTCAGTGGGAAATAGAGTCCACAATCTCACAAATAAAGGTGGTCGAGATCAGGGCACAAATATTAATCCTTCGGAGGCTCCGAGGGATAGATCGAGTGAAGACCAGGAGAACAACCTAAAACGTGTACCGTATCAGATGGCCTTCGGAGAAAAAGAAGTATGGAAAACATTGCCAAATGTAAGGATTTTTATTAAAGTTAAATTTTTAGAACTCTTCAACCGACAGCCAGTAATAATGCAATTGGATACTGGAGCTGATGTGTCTGTATTACCACTGACTTGGCCATTAAACATCGTAAAACCTACGAGAGAAAGTTTATTTCAGGCATCGGGCACATTAATGTTGGTTGCGGGCGAGTGGGACACGAAATTGTTAATAATTGAAAATATCTACCATATGTCTTTTTGTTGTAGCGAATACGCAAACGCCCTTGTTGGGACTTGATTTATTTAGAAAACGGGTTAAGATGATAGACTGTCAAAAAAATCGTATATGCATATCGAGGCCTGAAAGCATAAATTCAATAAAGTCTATATGTACCCCTAAGGTGCAGGAGGAGACCAGTTGTCTGCCTGGGTGGTGGAAGTATCTTCAAACCCAATATAACATTATATTCCAACTGCATGATTGCAGCAAACGTTCAGAGCCGACGATCGACTAGTTTAACCTATGACTAGGATTAAATGAAGGTTACGAACCACCAAAAGTACGCAGTACTCCTTCAAAGAATTTAACAGCGGCGACTCGAGCAACTACTGAAATGATTCTTTAAATCAAGTTTGCGTGCTTGAAGTAAACACCAATCCCATTGGCTTAATCATCGAACAATTAACAAAATTCGAAGCCGATTGCGACCGAGGCAGCTGATCTTCCATGACTGTCATCGCAGACGGCAAATTTGATTACGCGGCTCAGCAGTTCATTATTGAATTGACGCACGTTTTCTTTCAGGCAGTCGCCGAACATTGACCGTTTGTAGCTGCCACATACACATATATAGGCGCAATACAATTAAACAATACTCGATTGCGGCGGTGGTAACAGCCTGTGCGCTGAAGCAACACTATTCATTGTATTAACTGTCATCGAATCGGCTCATGCTGGCCGCCGCTGCACTGACGTGTTTCGATTCCGATGATCAGTCATTGAATGACGCAAACTGACTATCGATCAAACCGCATTTAATATATATAGGGTTCAATTTAGATATGTCTCACCTCAGCAGTCTTTCCAGTCAAGTTCAATGCATGCAAGACTGCTAGAGGTGAGAGCCGCATATCTAAATTTGATTTCCATATATATTCAATGTGGTTTGATCCTCGAAAGTAAGTTTGCCGTCGTACTCTGATGATGATCATGGAAGGTCGAAACGCGTCAGTGCGTTGCAGCTGGCGGTAGTTTTGTTATGTTGTTCGATGACCGGTTAAATACAATGGGATTGGTGTTTACTTCAAGCACGCAAACTTGATTTAAAGAATTACTACCACCACCCGCGCAATCAATTATTGTTTAAATTGTATTGCCTATATATGTATATGTGGCGAAAGCTGCAAACAGTTAATGTTCGTGACTGTATAGAAATTGTGCATCCGACATTTCCAGTCAAGTTCAATGTATGCAAGACTGCTAGAGGAGAGAGCAGCATATCTAAATTTGATTTCCATATATATTCAATGCGGTTTGATCCTCGATAGTCAGTTTACTGTCGTACTCTGATGATGATCATGGAAGGTCGAAACGCGTCAGTGCGTTGCAGCTGGCGGTAGTTTTGTTATGTTGTTCGATGACTGGTTAAATACAATGGGATTGGTGTTTACTTCAAGCACGCAAACTTGATTTAAAGAAATGTTACCACCACCCGCGCAATCAATTATTGTTTAAATTGTATTACTGAAATGATTGCAGCCGGCGTTCTTGAACCATCATCTTTTGTTTCGATGGTTTATGTTATGAAAAAGGATGGTTCGCTCCGACCGGCGCCTGATATTAGGCAATTAAACTCATTGACTGAACCTGACCCGCATCCTATGCCGGCTTTGCGTGATCTGTTCCTACAGCTAGCGAGAGGCAAATGATTTGCCGTGCTTGATTTTAAACAGGGATTTTGGCAAATAGGCGTGCGGTCCGAAGACGGATGGAAGTTAGTCGTGCACGTACCCTAAGGTCATTCCAACTCACCCGTGTACCATTTGGTCTTAAAAACGCACCGAAAGTGTTCCAAAGAATGATGAATTCTTTCGTATTTGATATAACTTGTACAACAGTTTATGTGAACGACGTTATTATATGGGCCATTACTGAACACGAATTACGTGTTAGGCTGCAGAAGATGTTGGCCAAAGCTGTAGAATGGCGATTTAACTTTGATCCAGAAAAAGTTCAGATAGATCGGGAACTGCGGTTCCTGAGGCACTCGGTCTCAGCGGAGGAACTTATGCCGTTAAATTCAAAAGTATGGCCTATGAAGGATTATCCGGTGCCTACTACCAGAAAACAATTGCGCCAGTTTATTGTTATGGTGAATTTCTATAGACCATATCTCGCAGGGATGGCGGTTACGCAGCAACCCTTGTCTGAGTTAACTTGTGCCAAGCTACCGTTTCGTTGGACGAAGGAAGCTAAAGAAGCTTTTATGCTGTGCAATCAGAAATTAATAGATACAATTGTTTTGACTTTCCCGGTAGATAATATTGCAATTGTTACAGACGCGTCAGATATTGTGATAGGAGCGGTGTTACAAGCTGACTGACGTCCTGCGCAATATATAAGTCGCACACTCACTAAAGCGGAACAGAACTATAACGTCACAGAAAAGGAAACACTTTCCGTATAATGGGCGCTACAAAAAAATAATGTATTTTGTCATCGGTGGACACATAGACATCTTTACCGACCACAAAGTACTAGTGCATTGGAGATCACTGGGTATTGAGAAGAAACGAGAAGAATACGATTTATCAATTAATCCTCGAGCCGGGATCGAGAATGTGGCAACCCATACTCTCAGTAGAATTTCCGCTGTGCTGGTTTCGTCCTTTATAAAAGTCTCTGAAGAACAGGGGAAAGATGCCACATGCTAGGAAATAGTCAATCAGATAAAAAACGATACAATGGTGTCCGCACCATATAAAACGTCGAGCGGAAAGAAGAACAAACAATGCAATGGTTTTTATCAGAATCTATAAGAACAGAATTGATGGCCTTTTCGCATAAAACGTTGGGACATTTCAGTCACGACTGTATTAGCATGGCATGTCCAAAGAAATTAGTAGCTATTGTCAACAGTACATTACATGTCAACGTTGTAAGCCACAAAAAAGAGAAAAGGTCACTCCGATTGCTTTCAATGCCACTGCACGGAACGAGTTTCTGCATATAGACCTGGTATGCCCACTGCCGGTAGCTCGTGGCGGGGTGTCCTTTGTGTTTTTCATTGTTGATAAGCTTACCCGATGGGTCCAGTTTGTACCATTGAAGAAGATCACAACAGACAAAATTATAACGTGCTTAGAAGAGCGATGGCTCAGTCGATTTGGTGCACCACAATTTATACGTACCGACTAAGTGGCACAGTTTGAGTCGAAAGAATTTAATCAATGGTGTAAAGGCCTTGGCATAAAGCATTCCCGCACAGCCACTTATCACCCACAGACCAACGTGACGGCTGAGCGCGCACACCGGACGATGAAAGAGGTACTGCGATGTTGGTGCCACGAGATCCCGGGAATGTGGAGAGATTTGGTCGAGCGGGCCATGCGCTTTACAGTCTCAACAGCTATAGGATTTTCTCCAACGACTATGATCTATGGAGTGCACATAAGACTGTCAGGTAGACCTGTAATCCAAGGATCCCACGAGCGCTGAACTATAACGGATATTCAGGAGCGATTAAACAGTTAACTGAATATGCTGGCGCCACACAGCGCCAAGGATCTGCAAGGCAACCAACACGCACTTGCCTAAAGGTCGGCAACTATGTCATTATCGCAAAGGTCGAGCCCATGATGCTGCAGGCTGTCAATGATGGGCCGTATCGCGTGGAAATGGTGGACTCAGAGCACAATACAGATTTTTTTAGCATTCCCGATGGACCACGAGCTGTCGCACTTGATCGTTTAAGCAGGGTGCCAATGCCAATTCCTGAGGGGGGAAGATGTAGAAATAGCCACCTTTAAGACAAAGAACGAACAAGGGTCTTATCTAGAGCGGGCATTAATTCAACTGAAATTCCTCGCCAAAGCACCCATATAAAGATGAAGCAGTCAGTCCAATGATGAATGCAGGCTTCAAGCCGAAGTGAAAATAAATTTATTAATATTTGTAAATTTGTTTCATTAAACTGATGCTCGTTATGCGAGCGAATACTAAATATAATTGAGTAAAAATAAAGCATGTGTGGTTCCTTTATAAATGTCTTCTGATGGGTTAGAATAGTTGATTCAATGACTGACTGCTCAAATGGAAAATTTAACTGCAGAATTAAGCATAATTAAGTCTCGTCTGGACGATACACTGATAATAAAGACAGACGATATCTGAGTGCAAGGCCCAACCAAAAGAGGTGGACACAACACCCTGTCCGCGGAAAAATCTGGTCATTTCTTGATGAGTTCCCATTAAAGGCGAACCCGGTCTACTGGATGAATTTCCTTATCTACAAAATGCAGTTCTTAGTTTATACTGACATATGTAAGTAATTAATGAATCAGGTGCTTATATCAAAACCGTAAACTTGATTATATTTATTTTTTATCACTTCCTGATCAACCAAATTTTGCTAAGTTATATAAATATTAATATCAATACCACTTCCCAATGTAGTGTGTTGTCTATTCAGTAATGACAGATTGGAGATGATTAGGTGGAAATTTTAATTTAAATGGATACCATATGAGCTCCACCTAACAGAAAAAACAGACTAACAAATATACATTAGTTATTATATTACTAAAAATTATGTGTAGTGTGCGGCAGGGTGGCTCACTGGTTAGAGCACCAGATTCCAAATGAGACGTGCCCAGATTCGAGCCCTGTCCGCGGCAAATTCAAGCCAGTACCTGATGAATTCCAAATAAGGACGAAACCGATTTACTGGATGAATTGCCTTTTCGCCATTATACAATTCTTAGTTTTTTACTGGCATATGTAAGTAATTAATGAATCAAGTGCTTATATTAAGACCGTGACCTTGATTATAATAATTACTTTCACCGCCCACGCAGCCAATCTTCGCTTAATTACAAACGAGTCTAGTTTATCTTATTGTCTGGGTGCAGATTCGTTACTTTCTTCTGAAGGCATCAACATCAATCATACTAACCAGTGGAAATGAGGTGCCTCATTTCCAGTAGTTAGTATGAACCATGTTTATGTCTTCGGAAGAAAGGAACGAATTCGCACCTAGTAAATAAGACAAACTGGACGCGTACTTGGAATCGGGGATCAAACGGATCTTTGCAAAACTGATAGTGCAAAGCGACAACATCCGAATATAAATCACGTAGCAAACGTACGCCTGAATGACGGTAGTTTTACTATTGGAGAAATTAAAACAACAGGAATCGCTATTGCGTTAGTCGAAACGCAGATTAGTTATATTAGTTTTGCTATGATGTCCGACGACTTGTTAATTACTTTGGGATTGGTATTTACTTCAGCTTATAATAAGTTTGACAAAAAATATTGACAGAATTCCGTAATTTTATTTCATATTCCATGATTGGCCTAACCAAAATAAAATACATTTCTAGCCACTAATACGTTTCTCTTTGTTAATGCCATAATTTATTTAATACAGCTAGCTAAAACTTATATGTCTTTCAGCAAAAGCTATACACCGAAATGTCTTTCCTAAACCATCGCTAATTTCTTGATGTATCTTCTCAAAAAAGAATTAATTACAGAATAATAAAGATAAACATATTTTAATACCAACCTGCTGCCATATTTTAGCGCTTTGAATTATTACAATTTAACATCCAATCCTAATTTGATAAACACAAATCATTAATATCTCATGTTATATTATTCTTAAATATATTATTGATTATTATAAATTGGAAAAAAATAATTGGATAATCGGTCGCTTCTTAGAATTGACATTTTGAGCTAAAGTTCTTCAAATTCTCAAATGTTATTTTGAATGATTTTGTACCTAAGACAGAAGCTTGCGTAACAACAAATACCGATGTTAGAACTCTTGGGTGCTTGTTATTAACTTGTATAACCATATTTATATTAGTTTAGTAAAAGGTAAGTAGCCTAAAAATAACTTGATTAATATTTAAGTGACAATACGCATTCAAAGTATCTTTTTAAAGATACAGTAAAACAATTTGAGATACCAATGAACACTGATAGTACATCTAATATTATTTCTGATCCGGAGTTATGATAGGATACGAGTGATTATAACAGTTAGATAATGATTCTGGTATATATATATGCAATAATGTATTATTTGTTGCGCACCTAGCCACAAATTAGTTCAAATATGTCCAGAAGGATTAACCAAAAATAGCATGAACGGAAAGTATAATCTCGTGCATATTCGGTTCGAGTTTACTGGCGGCTCAACAATGGGAGACTGCATTATGCCTTTTACCCATTTTATATTTGGGTGAGGAATGTGGGAAGATAGGACGGTACAATCTCTTTTACGAATGTGTAAACCTGCAGTTGTGAAGCTGACTTCATATAAAGTCTTCGACAATGCGAATTCAAAGCTAACTCACTGTATTATATATATATAGTCTGTAAAGGTTACCAAAACTACGGCTTTTCTATCAGTACCCAATACCAACATTATTGTTCCGAAAATGTACAAGGTACTTACGTTATGGTTGCCGATTCGTACATGGTATTTCAATATATGCTAAAGTTCACCAAAATTGAGAATTACAACTATTTCTGAATCCATACACACTAGCCTTGATCGATATCATTTATCAAATTTCGCGATATACATGACTTTATTCAATTAAATGTATAGATAATGTTTGTGGCGGAAAATTAATATATATGCAATTATATATTAGGTGCTGCGCACTTAGTAACAGATTAGTTTAATTATGGCCAGAAGGATAAACCAAAGACAGCATGAACGGAAAGTATATTCTCATGATCGTAGAAATTCTTATATTAAAAACATGCTGAACCCAGTCGTAAAATAGAGTCAATTTTTTCTAGAACCTAGCTTGATTATCTTCAAATTGAAATTGATAGTAGTGATTTGACTATAATAATTGGCCCTTAAAAAATCCGTGATTGCGAGTGTGGTAGAAAACATTGTTTAAATCATGTATGCAAGCTTGAAGTAAACACCAATCCGATTGCATTTAACCAGTCATTGAACAACATAGCAAAACTACCGTCATTCACATGTACTGATGCTTTTCGACCTCCCATGATCATCACAAGTGCTTAACAGAATCCAGCAACATTTACCGCGGAAACTTATTAAAATAGGCATGGTGCCGTCAGGAAAATCAGCTATTTCCGATCATATATTGGAAACGGGGCACCCATTCAATTTGACCAATTTCTCAATTCTATATAAATCAAAATCAGAAAAATTATTATGTATTTATGAAGCTCTTTATATGAAACAACAAACCCCTGGCCTAAATATTCAAAAGTTTCATCAACATGATATTCTATTCGACTGGCCACGAATCATACAATCCAACGACAATTTACTAGCATCCAGGCAAGACCAAACACCCACTCGACCAGACTCAACAAACATTTGATCGAATTGGCAACAAACTAAAGATGAATTATTTAATTCATTGGTCAGATCCTTCATGTTCTATATGCTATGCAGTGCGAAAGACGACACGTAGGATCGTGGTAGGGAGACCAAGAAAATTCCTACTGTATCTGCTAGAATAGCGCAAATATTATATCTTTAAATTGAAATTACACACATTTACTTAAATGACTGCCACAATCCTATGACATTTGATTGCGGCAGCTGGCTTCATATAAAATCCAAATAGCTGCGTAGTTTATTCGGCATAAATGTCCAGTAAAACCTTTCGTGGTAATATCCATAAAAAAGTTCATTGGTAATTTATTTACGTAGAATTCTTGTACATAAACTTATTAAAGTAATTATTTCACTTATTCAAATTGCAAAATAAAAAGTAGGATCATTATAAAATATTAAAATGTCAAATTAACTTAAAGTACTAAGCCCGCATAAACTCTTAAAATTTAGTTTATACAAGAACATTATAGTATAAAGAGCATATACTATTATTCGGTTATATTCAAAATTCAAAAACGTCAAATTAAATCATATTTTAAAGTACGTTCAAGATACTATATAGCAATCATACTTATCTGTAAGAATATAAAATTGATCAAAGATAATAGAATTGAATATCTTTATTTGGATTCAAACCACACATGTTCCATCAAGTAATAAAATAGTAAAATGTTCAATATATAAAAAAAAGTTATCACATCACATAAAAATGTGCAATTAGTCTCATGTAGATAAGTATATCTTACTAGTTGTACTGTACAATATATCAATATCAGAAAGTTCGGCTGTAAGGAATAATAGATACATCATCAAAAAAGGAAAAATTAAGGTATAATTCGAGTGTAATATTATGCAAAAAATTGAGAACCATGACTAGCAATTGATTTTATGTATTGTTGACTAACATGACGATATAATGCATAACATTTCAATTTTAATAATACAAAATTTGGAAATAATAATCTCAAGAAATTCTGTTTCCGATAACAATTATCATTGTCTTTTATTCAACCATGAGAAAGTATTATCATAATCAAAATAAAAAATATCAGCAGGATTGTAGACTTTTTCCAGTTCAGTAGATAAAAATTTAAAAGACATCTTAGATGGAGGCATTTCTCTAAGCCCCTTCGGCAATTGGTTATAAATTTTGTACATTTTCGAAAAAGGGAATAACTTGCTCGCAACATTCCCCACCAAAGGAGGAGATATTGCCAAATGTCCAGATCTAGTTCCAACTTCATGACTCTTTCTTATTGGATTCATATAGGCACCAGTCCACTGGTTCAAATGGAAAACTTTTATGCAATATCACATCCTTCGAAACCATAAAGTTTGCAGTGATACAAACTGTAATCTAGTGGCGTATACAGTGCAGGAGATAGGACTAATTTGTTTCACAACTTTTCTTTGTACAGCTTCTATCTTATTAGACAAACCCTTTTTTAATGGATTCCAAGTAGCGACAGCATATTCTAGTACCGGTCTAATCCATATTATATACATTTTAAGTTTTATGTCATTCGATAAGGTATTTCGATTTATTAGTGCCCATCTTTTCTTGGCACTGCCTACTATACTTTCAATATGTCTCTCAGCAGAAGCTGTACATTGAATAGTTATGCCTAAATCCTTTATTTCTTGCATAAGTTTAATCTCAAACACATCATTAATCACAGCATCATGAAAATAAACATAATGAAAATTTGTTCTGTTACCTATTTTTAAAGCTCTCGTCTTTTAATTTTTTACTCTCAGCCCTAGTGTAATCAAATATCTACTCAAATCATACAAATATAATTTCACATTATTTTTGGAGAATTCGACATTTTTTGCATCAATTGGAAAGATTATTTTTAAATCATAAGCGAATTTGCAAACTCGACCGTTAAGGATCTTAGTTTCCAAATGTGCAAATACGATTTTAAATAAAATTGGCCCCAAACTTGATCCATGTGGAAATCCACTTGTTACCCTTTTCGATTTTGATATCAAATCGTTTACTTGAATACTCATTCTTCGATTATATAAATAGTATTTAAGTAATTTAAAAATATTCGGATCAATATTCAATAAACTAACGGCAGCATGAACGGAAAGTATAATCTCATGCACATTCGTTTCGTGCTTACTGGCGACTCATCAGTAGAAGCCGGTATTACGCCCTTTAACTACTATATATTTGGTAGAAGAATGTGGAATAATAGGACGGTACAATCTCCTAGACGAATGTGTAAACCTGTAATAGTGAAGTAACATAATCTAAAGTCAACGACAATACGACTTCAATGCTAACTCACACTATATAATATATATACCGAGTCTGTTAAGGATACTAACACTATGGCTATTGTGTTAGTAACTGATACCTTTTTGAAATCGATGAGTACCGGATACTAACACTATGGTTTCCAAGTCGGTACATGATACCAACCTGATGGATATAAATTTATGCTAAAGTTCACCCAAATTGAGAATTACATGGTATCATGTACCGACTCGGAAACCATAGTGTTGGTATCCGGTACTCATCGATTTCAAAAAAGGTATCAGTTACTAACACAATAGCCATAGTGTTAGTATCCTTTACAGACTCGGTATATATATTATATAGTGTGAGTTAGCATTGAAGTCGTATTGTCGTTGACTTTAGATTATGTTAGCTTCACTATTACAGGTTTACACATTCGTCTAGGAGATTGTACCGTCCTATTATTCCACATTCTTCTACCAAATATATAGTGGTTAAAGGGCGTAATACCGGCTCCTACTGATGAGTCGCCAGTAAGCACGAAACGAATGTGCATGAGATTATACTTTCCGTTCATGCTGCCTTTGGTTTATCCTTCTGGTCACAACTGAACTAATTTGTTACTAGGTTCGCAAAACCTAATACATACTTGCATATATATTAGTTCTTCGCAACAAACAGTATTTAACTGTAATATATTGAATTGAATGATGTCATGCTTACCGCGAAATGTGATAACTGATATCGATGAAGGCCAGAGTGTATGGTTTAACTGGAGTAACAGGTGTTCGGAAATTGTTGTAATTCTCAATTTGGGTGAACTTTAGCATAAATTTATATCCATCAGGTTGGTATCATGTACCGACTCGGAAACCATAGTGTTGGTATCCGGTACTCATCGATTTCAAAAAGGTATCAGTTACTAACACAATAGCCATAGTGTTAGTATCCTTTACAGACTCGGTATATATATTATATAGTGTGAGTTAGCATTGAAGTCGTATTGTCGTTGACTTTAGATTATGTTAGCTTCACTATTACAGGTTTACACATTCGTCTAGGAGATTGTACCGTCCTATTATTCCACATTCTTCTACCAAATATATAGTGGTTAAAGGGCGTAATACCGGCTCCTACTGATGAGTCGCCAGTAAGCACGAAACGAATGTGCATGAGATTATACTTTCCGTTCATGCTGCCTTTGGTTTATCCTTCTGGTCACAACTGAACTAATTTGTTACTAGGTTCGCAAAACCTAATACATACTTGCATATATATTAGTTCTTCGCAACAAACAGTATTTAACTGTAATATATTGAATTGAATGATGTCATGCTTACCGCGAAATGTGATAACTGATATCGATGAAGGCCAGAGTGTATGGTTTAACTGGAGTAACAGGTGTTCGGAAATTGTTGTAATTCTCAATTTGGGTGAACTTTAGCATAAATTTATATCCATCAGGTTGGTATCATGTACCGACTCGGAAACCATAGTGTTGGTATCCGGTACTCATCGATTTCAAAAAAGGTATCAGTTACTAACACAATAGCCATAGTGTTAGTATCCTTTACAGACTCGGTATATATATTATATAGTGTGAGTTAGCATTGAAGTCGTATTGTCGTTGACTTTAGATTATGTTAGCTACACTATTACAGGTTTACACATTCGTCTAGGAGATTGTACCGTCCTATTATTCCACATTCTTCTACCAAATATATAGTGGTTAAAGGGCGTAATACCGGCTCCTACTGATGAGTCGCCAGTAAGCACGAAACGAATGTGCATGAGATTATACTTTCCGTTCATGCTGCCTTTGGTTTATCCTTCTGGTCACAACTGAACTAATTTGTTACTAGGTTCGCAAAACCTAATACATACTCGCATATATATTAGTTCTTCGCAACAAACAGTATTTAGCTAATTCAATAAACTAATCGCATTCAAAATAGCATCAAAAGATATAGAGTTAAAAGCTTTTGAGATATCTATAAATACAATTAATGCATCTAACTTATTCTCATCTAGTGTAATTACATGTTTCCACATAGAAAGCCTATTAGTAGTTGTCGATCTATCTTTCGTAAAGCCATGTTGACATAAATCAAAATCAGCCGGCATCATACGTTCTAAATGATCTAGTATCAATCGTTCTATTATCTTCAAAAGACGAAGGGATAATAAAGATTAATCTATAATGACTGGCGCACGTTGGCTTACTTACTTTTGGCAACGGTTTAGCTACTATCGTTAGTATATCGATTGGTAATTTCCCATTGTTCAAAATTCTATTTATAAAGTTGCAGAGCGCATTCGTAAAAGTTAAGGGTAATTGAAGCAGGTTATCAATCGATATACCAAGGTGATCTTTTTGGTTTTTTTATATTTGATTTTGAGCATTAATTTTATCAATTCATCACTGTCAATAACAAGTCTTGGTTCCTGGTCTCCCAAAGGATAAGGTAGTTCCATGAAATTTCTTTCATTCTGTGGATTACATATCAAATTGCCAAATACTTCATCCAACTCACAGAGAAATTCATACTCAGTTTTATCCACATGATATTTTTGTCTCAATTTTTTACAAAGTATATCTTAATATTGTTATAAAAAAGATTAAGCGAATATAACTCCGGGTCATGAAATATGCACAAAGGCAATTTAATTGCAGATGAACTCAGCTACGCCTTGTTGCTCTACTGCAAATAGTAAATAATTATGACAAATTATGAATAGTACTATTCTCTATAAGTAAGAAGTTATTTTAAAGCTAAATATCATTCAAAATAACATCAGGCCGGAAGCCCTGTTAAACTAAATGAAGATCAGGTAAAAAATTTTGATGTACCTGATAAATATAAAATGAAGAAATTATTTAGAGAAACAGGAATTTTTTCTCTCTCATTTCACACAATTTTTATGAATAGCTATTAATTTCCAATGCTGCATTCAAAACTTTTTTTAAAGTTTCCTGTTTAAAAAGGTCGATAGATCCATAAAAGCATTATTTTGTCTTTGTTGATTCAAAATATCATTATTTGTCTGGAACTCTAGATTCGAAACCCTGGTTTTCCGCTTAATGTGTCTAGTAAATTTTGTGCAAATCGATAAACAAAATGGGGTTGGTGTATATATCAGGTCAGAATACTTGATTTAGATACTAATACACAAATTAGGCTTGAACTTTTAGCATCATAATCATAATCATCATCATCATCATCATCATCATCATCATCATCATCATCATCATCATCATCATCAACAACAACAACAACAACAACAACATCATCATCATCATCATCATCATCATCATGCACAGCCATACAAAAGCCAAAATTGAATAATGTTTCATTGCTATATAACCATATGAAGCGAACATTGTAATTTGTATTGTTCATTTTTCACTACTTTCTGCTACATTTATTATTAAATTAAGTTTACTTTGTGATCTGTAGTTACGTGTAGGAATATTAATTGTTGGATATTGAAATTTTTCAAATTAGGCAAATTATAAAAATAAGTGTGTCGAAATTTATTTTTTATTAGTTCGAAAACAGTTGATGGGTATATTATTTATAAAAATCATTCTTATTCAATAAAAACAGATGTTAACTGTTGCATAATAAAGATATCAGAAAGAATATCATATAATAAATGTAAACTTGCCAGACCGGTATATTTTCCGGAGTCAATGCATGGTTTGGTTGTTTCCGTCTCTATTAAACACGCAACCTCACACAATTAGCTGATTAAGTTACTTTTAATTAAAATTAATTATTTAGCCATAAATTCGAGCAAATTTATCATAAAAGCACACGAGACACATGCTGCAACTATCGCCATGCTTATGACGATCAGGTAAACAATACGTTACTGCGAAAATTATGACACTTATATTTCAAATCAATTTTGTGGACTTGAGATAAACTCTAATCTCATTTAAACAATCATTGATTGCACGGGTGATGGTAACAATTCTTTAATCAAAGTTTGCCGGATTGAAGTAAACACCAATCTCATTGTATTTAACCATTCGTCGATCAACATAGCAAAACTATCGTAATTCAAGCTCGTAAACATGGTTTAAAGAGGTGTTACTACCACCCGCGCAATCATTGATTGTTTAATTGTATTATTTATTGATATATTTGGCGAAAGCTTCAAAGTAATAATGCTCGTGACTGCAAAGAAACCATGCAATATGTGCGAGACTAACAGAGGTGATAGCTAAATATCTAATTTTGCATTCCTTATATATGAATTGCGGTTTGATCTTCGCTAGTCAGTTTGCTGTCGTACTCTGATGATGATCATGGAAGGTCGAAACGTGTCAACGCGTGAGATTGGCGGTAGTTTTACTATGCTGTTCGACAGTTAGTTAAATACAATGGGATTGGTGTTTACTCTAAGCTCGCAAATTTGAGTTAAAGAATTGTTGGATAATTTAAAAATTGGCTCTGACAACACCCACATCAGTTCTTCTAACGCATACTCAAAATCCATATTAAAATTTGTGAAAATTTTAATTAATTATGAAAGAATGAAGATATTTTTTTATAATGCTTGCCATTTATTAGAACAAATTTAACTAAAATAATTAATTTACCATTGTTCCTTAAAGTTCGGCTGTTTCGTCGTAAATTCATTCGAGCTATCAGCTACTTCAATTGATAATTCTTTCTACAAAATTCTCAGCTGATCAACTAGGCCCTTAAAGGGACCTTTCAATGCCATCGACTTCAAAATTAATTTCCGTAGGGTCCTCAACGTAAAATGTTCACAGATTACAATGAGAAGAATAAACTGATAATATTTTAATATGTCCTACAATAATTCCCTTGTAAGACACCGCTTTCTTAATTGGCATCGTTTCTTTTTACACCACAGGCTGTAGCTGGCTATCTAGCATCCTGTTTTGCAAGTAATACTAACGCACAACTACATTCGGCAAAAAACTCGTGTAAAATATAAAGTTACAAGAATTTCGCTTATTAGAAATATCAGCTCCACCCCCTCCTTAAACCGTGCTAAACAAAAATAACGTCAATTTACGAGATAAAGATTCGTGTGAACTTACGCACAGTAGGTTAGGCCTTATTTTTGCCTCGTTTATACGAAAATATCTGATAATGAGGATAAACTTTTTCATAATATAGTCATTATAGTCAACATTTTAGATTATTAACGGATGTGTATTAGATTTTTCACATTTTTGACGCAGTATTCAATGTTGTCAATCTGATAAGGAATACAATTAAACAATCAATGTTTGCGCGGGCGGTGGTAACAATTATTTAAATCAAGTTTGCGAGCTTCAAATAAACACCAATCCCATTGTATTTAACCAGTCGTCGGAGAGTATAGCATAGCTACCGACAGTCGCGGCGGTAGTTTTGCTATGCTCTCCGACGACCGGTTAAGTAAAATGGGATTGGTGATTATTTCAAGCCCGCAAACTAGAATTAAAGAATCTTATAAGGATTCGGTTTCTTTCACTGCTCCTTTGTGCAGTAAATGTCGGCCAAGTAAGTCCTGATGTGAATTTTCCCAGCATGAACAACGCTTGCATTTTACTAATCCAAGGTTTCGGTTTTATTGTGCAAACTTTTTATGCACAGAACATATCGATTTGGAGGCAAATCAAATATAAATAGACTAATGGTACGAATAACTGTATTTCATTACCTGTTAAACGCCACTTCCTTATTTTACGTATTGCGTTGCGCGAAAATGTTTAGTTTGGTCTGAAGCAGAAACCGATACCAATTATATTTATCAGAATCTATCAATTTTAAATTGTGGATGTTGAGATGAAAACATATTTATTGCAGTATAAATGTGTCAGCTGTGCTTATACCTATTATGTAATGTATAATGCAATTATTTAATTAATTTCGACGCTGCCAAAAATTATTTCTTCACGGACAAACTTGATAGTTTTGTTTCAATATGTAATGTAATTCGAAGTCCAACTGTTCTTCAAATTTTGCGTTTCGTGATGATGGTTCATTTTGGCAGTTATTCCTTTGCTGTCAAAATAGGTCTCTGACAGTCACCCAGCGCAAAATTCTTTCTAAAAACATACCCACTGGAATATTTTTTCGCTTTTTGCATAGAATTTCAATCAGCCCTGCCGCCCGTCTAGTCTGAATTCCACTTTTGCTTCTATTCATTGCTCGTGGTTAATTGCATATTGATAGTGATTTCGTGTGTGCACGCACCCATGTGCGTGTCTGTGTGCCCTTACGAGTCACTATTATTGAATTACGAAGGGATGCTTGAGATCGGGTAATGCTTGTATTGATGAATTGAGTTTTAAACGAATGTTTGTATTGTTGTTCATTGTGCGTTCGAATGTTCTTGCCCCGGATGACTGCGCAGATAACTGTGTAGATCTAAGTCATGTTCACTCATCTTGTTGTGCGATTTC
This sequence comes from Eudiplozoon nipponicum, assembly GCA_029291075.1. Taxonomy (NCBI): domain Eukaryota; kingdom Metazoa; phylum Platyhelminthes; class Monogenea; order Mazocraeidea; family Diplozoidae; genus Eudiplozoon; species Eudiplozoon nipponicum. The sequence continues at coordinate 45,940 of JAQBSW010000094.1, forward strand.
TTTCTCTGTTGATAATGATATTGATGCAGTTTGCGTAGCTGGTTTGAATTGAGTTTGTTGCCTATCCGATCAAATGCCTGTAGATGCAGGGTGTTTAATCTTTTATGTAAAAGGCTTCGAACATGAAAAATAACTTTTCTGATTTTGTTCTGTGTAGAAAAGCGAGTTTCGTTAAATTGGACGCGTTTCCCATTTCTAATAGATGCTCCGAAATAGCTCATTTTCATGACAGTGTCATGCCATTTTGAATCCATTTCTGCGATAAATATTGTTGAATTCTATTTATTAATTGCTATTTCGTATGTCCAATATATAGTCTAACGCTAACAAATGAAACTCTGTAGACCTTGAATCATTTTTTGAAAATTGACAATCGAACCATAGTGTCTAACTCCATGATTCTCTGTGCGCTGAATATGATGTTATATTTTGCATTCTCCTTAGTGTTTCGATTTAATTGCCGTTCACTTTTTAAGATTGGTAGGTCGCCTCTTAATCGTAATTTTATGAAAATTTTTTCGTTGATGTTGTACGAATTGGTTGTGACCTGAGGTTGACATCTATACACGATTCAGGATAACTGTTTATTTGCAAAGGTTTCGTCGAGAAACCTACCTCTTCCTCTATCCTGTGTTCAGAGCAGATCTCCCTGGTTTGGTTTTCTTGCTTCTTTTGTGAGAATTTGACACATTTCTCTTGTAAAGGATGTATTACTGAGGAAATGAGATTGACTTTTTGCTACAAGTTTCAAATAACCATTTCGTTCTTGAGTGAGTTGGACGTCCAAGAATGGTAAGTATTATTTTCTCTTCCTCAAGATTGAATTTCATATCTCTGATCGGCTTCATTGGTTTTTTTCATGATTTCGGCTGTCTGCTGCTTATGAGATGAAAAAATAATAGATCATATACATACCTTCTTTAAAGAATGCATGAGTCAATTATGTTTCTCAGGCTCGTTTACTCAAGATGGTTCATGTATACATCTACAATGAGAAGTGAAATGGAGCCTTCCATAGCTACACTCTCAAAATAGGAGATAAAAAATATTTCCTTCGAAATCAAAATAACTCAACAATGCAATCTGCATACCACGTGCTTTTACTAGTGGGGAAAAATCAACTTCATGAATAAAGACAATATAAGGAGAAAGAACATTCTTTTGTGCAATAACAAAAAACCCTGATCAAAATTCAATTCCTCAATACAGTAATAATAAAATCACAGATATCACTTTTTATTATAACAAGAACTCTTACATGCAAACAGACACTCACGAGAGCACACATACACACAATCCTAACTAAATAAGAAAATAACCACTAACTCGTAATAGACGTCGAACAGACACTATAACTAGTTCTCATTCAAATTACCAGATTTGCATTTTGACTAACACAGGCTGAACTCCTGTTGTTTTGCGACTCTTGGTGGTTGCCTATTTCAGTTCACCCATCATCACAAGTTTTAAAATACCAACAAATGAAGCAAGCGCGATAATTTCCTCTATTCATATCATTTAAACTTCAGATTGACCTTTCCCTTGGTAGTTGTGTGTCACCTGTGCGCGTGTGTATATATCCATTACATTTCTTCTTATTCAACTGAATTAAACCAGAGTGGATGAATATTAATTGACCGTTGACATGGGTATGTGGGACTTACGGTAGTTTTGTTATGTTGTTCGACCACTGGTTTAAATACGATGGGATTGGTGTTTGCTTCAAGCTGGCAAACTAATTTAAAGAACGTGTTATACTATCTGCTTTATACTTACCATGTGAAATGAAGAAACTGGGGTCCCCCAACATTTAGGGGTGGAGCGGAGCCCAATAAATCACATACACTCACCATAACTTCATGTCATTTTAAGTGATAAAATTAGAAATCAGAACAAGCCATGCACATGTAAAATTTCACTCAAATCACTCGGGTTGTATTTAGGATTGGCATATTTAGTAACATTTATTTTCATATCATTAAATAGGCGCACGTCACGCATGTGCATTTGTGCGTATACATAACTAAAATAGATTAAATCAAGTATAATTAATACACATTTTCATCCATATAAATGAAATTACAGTCAATAGACATTAAATTACCATTTGCATGCGTCTGACTACAACATCTGTTGAATAAATTGTTCGGTTGGATTTGGAATACAGAATTAGCCAATGGTGGAAAAAGAAGATTGCACGAATTAGTATCCGAAGCTAGCTCCAATGAAAGATTAAGAACATCGGATTAAGACTGGCTTATTAGTAGGCTTATTTTACAATGAATGGTTTTTCAATATTCGGTAATATAGTCTTCTAAATTTCACCCTTTAAATGTTTGCTTATTGTTAAAATTCTTGGAAAATTTATCGCTTATTAAATCGCTTCTATCAACCTTTCCTATGATGCTTATTCTTTCGTTAATTAATTTCCAAAATTTCTTGTTTAACCATCAACTATTTATTTCATAACTTAATTAAGCCTATCATATTATTGAATACGACTTTTTTGTGTCTTGTCACAACCCCATCTACTGAGACCACTCTGGTAAAACAACATTTCAAACATTAAGAATAAAACATTGCTCTGACGCGTGCAAAGGCCAAATAAATGTCTACCGACTGCAGTTTTATTTATGTGGACGAACATGTGTATTAATTATATTTAACTGAATCTTTTTTAGTCATCCATACACTCACATGCACATGCGTGGCGTGCGTCTACGTCATGATAAGACAACGACAGTTATTAAAAAAACAATCCTAAGTACATATATAGGCAATAAAATTTAACAATAATTGTTTGCGCGGGTGGTGGTAACAATTCTTTAAATCAAGTTTGCGGGCTTGAAGTAAACACCAATCCCATTGTATTTAACCAGTCGTCGAACAACATGCCAAAACTACCGCCAGCCGCAACGCACTGACGCGTTTCGACCTTCCATGATCATCATCAGAGTACGACGGCAAACTGACTATCGAGGATCAAACGGCATTGAATATATATTGAAATCGAAGTTAGATATGCGGCTCTCACCTCTAGCAGTCTCGCATACATTGAACTTGACTAGAAATGTCGGCTACACAATTTCTATGCAGTCACGAACATTAACTGTTTGTAGCTTTCGCCACATATACATATATAGGCAATACAATTTAGCAATAATTGATTGCGCGGGTGGTGGTAACACCACCACCCGAAAGCTGCAAACAGTTTATGTTCGTGACTGCATAGAAATTGTGCAGCCGACATTTCCAGTCAAGTTCAATGTATGCGAGAATGCTAGAGGTGAGAGCCGCCTATCTCAATTTGATTTCCATATATTTTCAATGCGGTTTGATCCTCGATAGTCAGTTTGCCGTCGTACTCTGATGATGATCAAGGAAGGTCGAAACGCGTCAGTGCGTTGCGGCTGGCGGTAGTTTTGTTATGTTGTTCGACGACTGGTTAAATACAATGGGATTGGTGGTTACTTCAAGCCCGCAAACTTGATTTAAAGAATCCTAAATACAACCTGTGTGTTCCTTAAATGAAATTTTTTTGCGAACCTGGATTAATCGAAATTACCTGATCTGCGTTTTAACTAACGAGGTAATTTTTCCATTTGTTTTCTTTATTGGACAAAATATTTAGGCTGCCTTAATCGACAGCCTTCTTTAGTTGGCCAAACAGCCGAAATATTGTGTACAACCTGAGTTGCTCTTGTGCATGGCTTGTTCTGATTTCTAATTTTATCACTTTAAATGGCATGTTGTTATGATCAGTGTTTCTGATTTATTGGTCTCCATCCACACGAAAAAGTGAGGTCGACCTCAATTGCGTCATTTCACATGGTGTATATAAAACAAATAGTGTAACGCATGTAAATGGCAAATTCATATTTAGTCACTCAAGTTTTACTTACCTTGATGAATATAACAGATATGGCTATATATATATATATATATATATATATATATATATATATATATATATATATATATATATATATATATATATTCGTGGTGCTGTGTCTGTGTTTATATACGGTAATCTCAGAATTTTGATGGAATTTGTGGCTTGGGTAAAAAATAAATTCTCATAAGATCGCAAATTCGATGTATCAACTCGGCTAGCTTCATCCTTATTTGACATTTATTGTGTAGTTTATAAAACTGCAGTTCTATAGATTTTATCCGTTGAGCATTCGGTTCAGATTCTTGCCATTCATCCCCTACGCGATTAAGTACGCACTCTGCATGCCGTTTCAGTTATTTTATATCTTATATTTTTGACAAGTGTTTTATTCAAGTGGAGAAGCGAGGGTATCATTTTCGCTCGCAGGATTCATCAAGCCATCTTCGAACCGTAATTACAAGCCAGACAATTCGTCACTTTGGAAGGTGATTTTGTATTCAAGTACAGTAACAGAATACGATATTAGTTGTTCTGGCTTTTTAAACTAATAAGTGTGTGAGTTATCAAATGTAATAAATCTACTAGACCAGTTTCTTCCTTTGTCAAATCTCGACCATGACAATCCTCGATTTGCTAGATGAATGACAAATATGGACAAAAGTGCTCCTTTAAACGAATTGCATTTTCAATATTGTGAATTTTTATATGGATACCAACGACATTTCTCTTGCCATTATATTATGATTCCTTATTAATGTTACGTGTCATATACCGACTGATCGAGTATGGAATTTGAGGTATCCTGCGACTCTGATGTAGATCCACCTGAAGGAAACACATTCCAACAAAATCAAGTTATTATAATATTGACAAATTTTACACTATTCGAAGCTTCAATGACGTAGGAAAGAAGATGCAGTACTCCGAACCGATTGCTTCGGATTTAGATTGCTGGCCGCGGCAAATTTCGCATGTGCTGAAGAGTACCCAATAAGAACTCTACTGAATTATTAGGTGAATTGCATTCGTTATCTTATGCAATTTTTATTTTGCACTTATATATATATATATATATATATATATATATATATATATATATATATATATACTTAATTACATATATTTATTTTTTTATTTAAAAACTTTTTTTGTTAATTAATTTAATATTAATTAATTAATTTGTTTATTTCTTTATTTATTTAACATTTAGTCATTTAATTAATATCTAGTATCTTTTTTGTAACTTAAACGCCTGTTTTAAATCAAATGGTGAATACACGTCTGCAATTGCGCAACACATCGTCGAAACATCGCACGTATGTTCTCCAGATGTAGCATTCAAAATAATTACTAAATGCAATAACAAAAGGGAGCTAGCCACATACGAAGCCTTATGGATAAACAAATTGCAGAAGAAGCATGTTCAGGCATTGAGCTTGAACTGGATGTGACGCACGAAATTGATTGGTTTCCGTTTTTTCACACTCTCTCTATGTTTACATATTTCTAACTGGTTTTGCTTCCAAATTTATATATAAAGAAATGTTCATTAGTAGATACTTGAGAAGATAATGGGAATGAACCGTTTCTTGTATCTGATAAAAGTTCTTGTTGTTTTTGCATATAGGAAGGGTACAATGAATAATATCTAGATATATATTTATTTCATAATTAATCAATAATTATTCTATATTTATTTATTTATTTAATATATGTATATTTATTCAGTTAATTAATTCATGTATTTATTTATTGGATATTTATCTTTTTATTATATATTTTTATCTGAATTAAAGATGTCATACGGTTTTCAGCTAAATGAATAATTGCTTTTGGTCAAGCTTTATTTTAATTGAATTCATTTGGATATCGATTTTAATCTAATTTATCAATAAGCAATCTCTGGTCTGATGTTGTAAGACCTATACCATCCCACTTCCGATTTTTTCGTATTTAACACTAATAAACGTATTTGATTCCATATATGTTATTGGCATAAACTTAAAAATAAATAATAAATAAAATGCAAATCTAAAACTAGTTCAGGTTCCTCCTTATTGAGTACCCATTTGTAGATCCCAGAACTTGAGCGATCAAAATTTAATGTCATGACCACTTGGCTCAGAGAAATTCGTCTCATTCTCTATGCAAACATATGCATATTGCATGAAATTATTAGGGATGTCAGGCTAAGAATCATACATTGTTGAATCTCCGCGATTTGCGTTCTTGGGTTGTCGCTTTGCAATAACAGTTTCGCAAAGATCCGACTGATCACCATCTACAAGTAAGCACCGAGTTTGTCTCCTTTTTGGCTGGGTGCGGATTCGTCCCTTTCTTCCGAAGGCTTTAACATCGTTCAAACTAAACACTGGAAATGAGGTACGATCTAATCTTCGTTGAATGGCGACGTTACAATATGTCATTTCCCATATCATCATCAGGCCTGTAAACACACACTCGCAGTACAACGCTCATAATAGCAGATTAAAGCAAATTTACAGAATCATACATTTTTATATGATGGTAAACGACGTATAATTCATGGCTTCTGTAACGTAGGAAATGATCTGCATGTCTTCACATCCTGTCCGTGACAATTGTGGTAAATAGTGATAAATTTCTGTATTCGACGTAATTTTCATTGCTGTATATTTATGCTTATTATATTACGCAGCTCAAACTTAAATGCAACAAATTAAGCAAATCATATCATAATACTTTAATTCAGCAATCCTTTCCAAAGTGGCATGGTGGATTTCATATAATAATGAAGCAAGGATGATTTGTTGGCATTTTAGATTGAAAAAAATACACAAGGCCATCTACCAGAAGTTAAAACTAAACAAAATACGTGATTTGGTATTTAGATAAAAATTGAATACAATACGCAGATTCTTTAAACAAAGTTTGCGATTTCGAAGTAAACACCAATCCCATTGTATTTCACCAGTCGTCGAACAACATAGCAAAAATCCCGCTGTCGCACGCACTATGTTGTTAGACGATCGGTTAAATGTAATGGGCTCGGTGTTTACTTCAAGCTCGCAAACTTAATTTAAAGAATTGTTACCACCACCCGCGCAATCATTGATTGTTTAATTCGCAGATTCGGTGATGTAGTAGATGAGTTGCATGATTCCGAACCAAAAATCCCAAGCTCAAAAACTGGCCGCTGAAAAGCTGACATTTACTCTTGCGTATCAAATAAGAACAAACACCTTCTACTTGATGAAACACATTTGCGATCGTCTAAAAGTGTTCAGTTTATACTGCCAAGATAAATATAATAAATAAAAACTTTAATTAAATATTTTAATTATTAATTATTTATTTATTTACTTATTAATTTAATTAATTCATTAATTAATTAATTCATAATTTAATCATTCATTTGCTATTTTACTTATTTATTCATTTATTTACTTGTAAATGTGTGCATGCCTTTCTTCAATGAAGCTATTTTAGGTTAGTCGGCAAAAATGTGGAAACTTTCCTTCAATTTATTTGCAAAAATCATCGCTTTTATTGATTGGTTTCCTTCAGTATTATCTCTATATCTCCATTTTCTAACTAACAAACCGTTTGCCTTCGCTTAAGTATTCATTGTTCGCTCTTGTCTACGTTAGTCTCCTTTCAAATATTTGGATTGTACTGAATCATTCATGTTTGGGTTTCGTTTACTAAAAACCCGCTTCTATGTGTGTAAATCTTATTCTGCTTCTTTCTGTGTATATGTATTTCTCCGTCAGTTGTCGTTATTTATTCTCATTCGAAACAGCATTCTCGACATCATATAGATGTCTCAACACACACAAGGTACAATTGCAGAAACAGTATGTGCATCTATCCATGAATCAACATGAATTTTCGTTCACACTTAATCCTCTGTGTCTAAGTTTGCTTGTGTTATCGTTGTTGTTAATCCTGTTATCGTTTTTTATTTCGAACGTGACATACTTCATTGCCTGCCTACAAGTTGAAACGTGCAGCATACCTTGCTTATACGTTCGTAAAGCAATAAAGAAAGACAATAAAGAAATTAAGGAGAATCTGGCTCATTTGGTAGAGTACGCTTTTACATGATGGAATATATTAGAAAAGCAATCAATCATTCCAACAGAAATTCAAAACAACAATCGATAAGTAAAACCATCTATAAATCTTTATTTGGTTCTATCTATCTAACGACCTAACAACACACGTATATATATATATATATATTATGTATTTATGGATATATGTGTGGGTATGTGTGTGCGCGTCTGCCTGGGTGTATATATGTTTATCCATAAACTATCATACATTTATCAATCAATATGTCATTATATATACATATATATACATATATATATATATATACACACATTATATAAATCTATCTATCTACCTATCTAACTTTATATATCTATAAATTCAAATATTAATTTATTTGTCCATTTATTTAATTATTTATCTATTTGTTTATTTACTTATTTCACGTAATACCTATAACTTTGTCTACCTTTCTATAGATATACATAATCCATTTCATATATATATATATATATATATATATATATATATATATATATATAATATTTAATACATTCTCCTTTACTTCTTTCTTCCTATCTGTCTATCAATCTACCCTTTAATGATATCATTAAAATATCTTTACTTCTATCATCTATTTATTTAATAAATAACGTCTTTTATCGCATACTCAATGTAATGAATGATCAAATTCTGGATCACCTATTTAATTATTTTGACATTTAAAGTCTCACCATTGTAACGAGTATTGTCCTACATTTTATTCACACATCTTCCATGGAGGAACTCCATACGTTTGCACCTTAACTTGTCTGTCTATGTTGGTCTTATATCCGACGAACCGCTTAAGTTAACAGACAAGTGGATTGGTCCAGGAATGTTAGTCTATTTTTGGGAATATATATATACTAACTTACAAACAAAACGCCTACGATACAAGCCAATGGTATTCGTTTTTGTCTTCTACGCGTTGCACGCCTAGGATTTCATTTAGTCTTCATATATTCACTTGGAGCATTCTTCACTTACAACATCGCTTATTCTTTCGTTTTGCTATGACTCTTGCGGTTCTCTTATTCGTCAAGGCATGAACTTACGCATGCGTCTTGTTTTTGCTGTTGTCTGAGCCTTCGTTCTTTTTACCAACTTTTTTTGTGGAGAGTGTTCGTACAGATTATCCGGCGCATATGCATAAATGCACAACACTAATAACAAAATTAGTGAATGAACAAGCAAAAAGGCACAACCAGAAGAAGAATATTTCCTATCACAGAAATTGAGCGACTCACTGACCAACATTTCTGACTAGAACGCAATTGTCTATGCCAATAAACAATGAAGAAAATACAACCCTGTTAGAACAACATATAGAAGATAAAAAGAGTAGACAAGCATGCTTTCAAAATTAAACAAAATGACAACAAATTTAGTAAAAACAATAAGGACTGATGTACTGATCGATAAACAGCGAAGTAACACAATTGCTCGCTAATTGATTATTAGGAAAATAACAAATTACTTGATTGTTTGACGCATTTTTTATGGAATTGTTTTGATACTGGTTACCTAATATTAGCTAGTTAATTATTATTAACTACATAACATTGGATTACAACACACACACACACTATATATATATATATATATATATATATATATATATATACTGTGGTTATGAGCAAAGTAGTGCATAAGATAGCGTTTACAGCTCATCTGGTAAACTGGTTTCGAACTTTGTTAGGTCAGTTTGCTGCTGCCGGGATTCGAAGCAGAGAGTGTTTGATTCAGAGCACCGTAATTCACCTACTAAATCTCGCAAGGTGTGCATTTATTGCGGATTTTGGTTTTATGCTAATTTAGATCCTTTCGTCAGCCGTTTCTTGATTTTTATCCTCGTGGGATTAGTTTTCGACATAATGCACCAACAAGCCAGCTCCGATTTTTTTTATTACAAGAATGGTTTTATACTCTTTGATTGAGCTACATTATTATGACCAGATTTAATTACATATATTGTTGGTATATACGAAAAATTTATAAGATAGCATTAATACTGAAAATAGAATATAGTGCAAGGCTTCTTGACAGATTCTTAGTGCGTGATTTCGTGTTTTTATTTTACGATTGTTTCAAATATTGAAGAAATTGGACGGCCCACCCAAAACACCATGATAAGAACGAATGCATTAATAGGAAATATTGAAGAAGGCATAAAAAGGATAACATTCAGGTGATGTATGCAAAAGAGCCCACGGACTGAAAAGAAATGGCCGTAGTAAACAGTTTGGTTAGCATTCCTATCATAGATCAAAAGCCATTTTCCATTGGTGCACACACTGTCTCTTAAGATACTTGAAACGATGTTCCAGATTCGCATAATAATATTCGAGGTATATTAGAATTCCAACAGTATATAATTATAGCGTTATATTATTTCTTTTAATAGGTTTTCCTTCTTGAAATTGACAACAGCGAACAGCGTAGAAAAACCACCGACATTTAATCGTCTAGACCTACCGTAAAATCATCATAGCCATTCGCGTAATTCTCAGCGTGGATCAAACGGCAATGAGTAATAGGAAGAGAAACGCAACAACAAAACTGTTGCTGTTAGTAGTCTTAAATGCGATGTATCGCCCGAATGGTTTTTATGCAGTCAAAATCATAACTTAATTTCCTCAAGATTTAGAGCTTGAAAAGTCCAGCTCTCTAAATGTTTCTGTTGGTTAAAACTGACGTTCACTTGGCATTCAAACAAATTTCCAGAAGAATCTACTAAGATAACTTAACGAAGGATTCCGAACCGAGCGGCCAATTTTAGCATTACACATGCCAAACTGCTTATTCAGTTTAATTCTGGATCTTTCTTTTGTAATATGTATATTGCATCAATTGTTACTTACCTGTTTGAGTGGAGATGACGGGACAATCTAGAAACCAAAAGTAATCTTTCACCGACGAAACTATCCAAAACTTAACTTAATCGGCTCCAGCGATCACTGTCATTATTCGGTGTTCTTAAATTCGTGATCATCCTTGAAAGCTTTGTGCTAAGAGAAACAATGATGTTATCACTTTAATCCATCAGCAGACTTATGACTATCTTGAAAGGTCTACCAAAAAGTCAGTAAAGGGCCTAGTTTATTAAGTCATGTATATTGAGGCTGTCATACAGCCGCTCGAGCTGAGGATCTAATTCGCATTTTTCTTTTATTGTAGGCCAAGAAATAGGGAAGTAATGATTATCTTGAGTGTTAATATTATTTCTGATTCATGCCTTCAGAAGTTTGGTCAAATAAAATAAGTTAGCCTGCGATCCTATTTAAAGTTTCACCTAGCGAATATGTAAGTCAACTTATTTTTTACTCTATGGATGAGTCCTTGATCGTAGAGTAATATTTTTTTAATATTTAAATTTTTAAAAAGGGTATAGTGTACATACTAACAATTTAGTTCATATATGGTCACAAGTATAGGCCAACGTCAGCGTCAAAACTGCATAAAGTCATATAGACATGCGTTTCCTGCGCACTGACATCCTGTCAGTAATATCTGTTCATGCTGTCTTTGGTTTATCCTTCTGGTCACAACTGAACTAATTTGTTACTAGGTTCGCAACACCTAATACATACTTGCATATCTGACACTATACTCTAAACAAACTAATTATTATATCCTTGATGAATCCGATATTCTTTTGTTTTTAAACTGTGTTTTTAATTCTTACATTTCGAGCTCAATTTTCAAGGTCCATCATCAGAAATGGTTCCGTACTCACACAAATAGGCAACACGGAGAGCGTAGTCAAATAATTCAGGTAGGTCACATCTGGAACCTTTTAGGATTTTGGTCCTAATATACTGCCATTAAAACGTTCATTAATCTTCCAATGTTTTCGGATTTTTTATGACTTCTATTTTCAATGATCAGCTCACGGCAATTCATCGCCTTTTTAATGTGAGATACTTAGATGGCGCAATCTAGGCAACGTATTTGCAAAACCCTATAATGGAGTCAATTACAAATTAAAACATTCATAGTGTGACGCTATGTAATATACCAATACTGGTTACAGGTAATAGTCTTAGTTTCGTGGTTATAGGAAATTCTTATATTTTCAGTTATTCATTACGTAAGGCGTACCTAATTACAATATAGTTCAACTTCGGCCGCGAGCAAGCATGAAAAAATTTATAATTACGTATTAGTTGTTTCGGAGAGATAATATACATGTAATTTGTATTAGGTATCGCATACCTAGTAACAAATTATTTCAAATAGGACCATATTGATATACGAAATTCAGTATGAACGAAAGGGATAATCTCAAGTGTACATTTGTTTCGTGTTTACGGGAAACCCATCAATGGGAGCCGGTACTATGTCCTATAACCAGGATAAATTTGGTTGAGAAATGTAAAACAATTGGACGGTAAATTCCTCTATACGAATATTGCATTCAAGCATTAATGAAGTTAACTTCATATACAGTTATCGACAATGCAACTTCAAAGCCAACTTAGTATATATAATGTGTACTGACACTATGGATGACGAGTCGGTAAATGGTACCAACATAATTTATTTAAAGTTATGCTAAATTTCGCTACTTAAAAGCACTTGTCTTTCCAGAAAATTCAGAACATTGCCCTCGATTGTGATTGTCCTGCTATCTTGTGACAAGGTATGCTACGTCAAATATTTAAATGAATATATGTCAGCTAAAGCCACTATAGGTGAACAAATATTTAATGCATGAATGAATGATGTCATGCAATTCATTCTACTGCTGATTTAATACGCATTGGTAAAGTAGATTGCACTGTTCACCTGTCCCACGTATCATAATAAAATATATTGGGGGTTTAGGGCGTGATGCCGGCTCTTACTGGTAAGTTGCCCGTGCGCTTGAACCGCACGTACACATGGGATAACTTCTTTTATTCATGCTGACTTCGGCATATCCTTCTGCTTCCATTTGAACTAATTTATTTCTATGCGCGCAATTCCTTCTACAAAAATGCATAAATAGTAGTTCAACGTAACAAATATTAACTAACTATTATATATTTCATTGAATGATATCATGAATACCACGAAAAGTGATAATTGATATCGATAAAAGCCAGAGTATATAGATTTACTGCAGTAACAGGTGCTCATAAGTAGTTTTAATGCTTGATTGAAACCTATTGGCTTGGTACCATGTAAAGTCTCGACAACCATATTATTGATATTAGGTAATGACACAACGACTATAGTGTAGGTTATTTTTACAGACAAAAACACAAAAGAAGGGTACAATGAATTTTATTAAAGCTCGCATTTCAAATATATATATATATATATATATATATATATATATATATATATATATATATATATATATATATATATATATATATATGTGTGTGTGTGTGTGCGTGTGTGTGTTTTCCGCATCAAGAAATTTATAACTTTCATATATTTAATCAAATGATATCATAATTAGGTTTTGCGAACCTAGTAACAAAACCTAATAAATACTTGCATATATATTAGCTCTTCGCAACAAACAGTATTTGATTTAGATCATAATTACCTTGAATTGTGATAACATATGTCAGTTGAGAAATTGCTGGAGTAACGGGTGCTCTGAAGTATTTTCAGTGTTCAAGTTTTTATGAAATCTTATTTATCTTGAATTCTATTATGTTGGTACCATGTACAGGCTATGGATATTGTAAACCATTGTTTTTGGTTATTTCTTCTGCACTGCTTGAGGAATCGTTTTGGCACAACATCTGATTGTAAACACGCTTTGAAGAACTTAATTCTTTCTAGAAGTTTGGCACACGTACAGTTGGCTGCAATATAAGTGTTTAGTTCCTTACGGGTAAAAAGCTCACCCCGCTCTTTGATAATCTTTATGATATCCATTCCTTTTTAATTTAACAGTATTCTTATAATTAGGAAAACACAAATAACAAAGTGGATAAAGGCCATTTATTTCGTGAATACTAATCATCTCTTATACAATCATACATATTTATACATTTTGGGTTTTCAATTGATTATGCTAGTGGTAACAAATCTGACTCGTTTTTACTGCTGTTTCTTGTTTTGACTAGTTGGTGAGTGTGTATGCGTTTGTGTTTGTGTGTATGCGTGTTTGCATGTAAAGGTCATTCTCGCAGTATTGCAAAGTGATGTCTGAGATCTGGTCATTATTGTTTTGATAGCTTGAGAATTAACCATTTGTGCGCATTGTTCACTGTTACATATACAAGTGCTATTTTTCCCAGTATAGTTGATCGTTTCACCTCGTTGCGCAAAGTTGTCGTTTTCACATGGTAACAACGCCAGTGTGGATTGCAGTGTTAAACGCTCACATTGTTTGGAGACTTCTGTCATCGTATGCGCCTCTGTTATTTCCACTTCAGTTTGTTGCCAATCCGATTGTATGTTTGTTGATTCTAGTCGAGGGCCTGTTTGTTCTTGGCTGGATACTAGTAGATTGTTGTTGAATTTTGTTATTCTTGGCCAGTCGATAAGAATATCATGTTGATGAAACTTTTGAATATTAAGGTCAGGTGCTTGTTGTTTTATGCTTGCCACCGTCAGGAAAATCAGCTATTTCCGATCATATATTGGCAACAGGGCACCCTGTCAATTCGACCAATTTCACAATTCTACATAAAGCAAAATCAGAAAAATTATTATTTATCTATGAAGCCCTTTACATAAAACAACAAGCACCTGACCTTAATATTCAAAAGTTTCATCAACATGATATTCTTATCGACTGGCCAAGAATAACAAAATTCAACAACAATCTACTAGTATCCAGCCAAGAACGAACAGGCCCTCGACTAGAATCAACAAACATACAATCGGATTGGCAACAAACTGAAGTGGAAATAACAGAGGCGCATACGATGACAGAAGTCTCCAACCAATGTGAGCGTTTAACACTGCAATCCACACTGGCGTTGTTACCATGTGAAAACGACAACTTTGCGCAACGAGGTGAAACGATCAACTATACTGGGAAAATAGCACTTGTATATGTAACAGTGAACAATGCGCACAAATGGTTAATTCTCAAGCTATCAAAACAATAATGACCAGATCTCAGACATCACTTTGCAATACTGCGAGAATGACCTTTACATGCAAACACGCATACACACAAACACAAACGCATACACACTCACCAACTAGCCAAAACAAGAAACAGCAGTAAAAACGAGTCAGATTTGTTACCACTAGCATAATCAATTGAAAACCCAAAATGTATAAATATGTATGATTGTATAAGAGATGATTAGTATTCACGAAATAAATGGCCTTTATCCACTTTGTTATTAATGTGTTCTGTATTCCTAATTATAAATATACGATGTTAAATTAAAAAGGCACGGAGATTATATATATATATATATATATATATATATATATATATATATATATATATATATATATACGTGTGTGTGTGTGTGTGTTTTCCGCATCAAAAAATATATAGCTATCATATATTTAATTAAATGAGATCATAATTACCTTGAATTGTGATAACAGATGTCAGTTGAGGCCAGAATATATGGAACTGCTGGAGTAACGGGTGCTCTGAAGTATTTTCAGTGTTCAAGTTTGATGAAATCTTATTTTTCATGAATTTTATTATGTTGGTACCATGTACAGGCTATGGATATTGTAAACCATTGTGTTGGTACCCTTTGCAGGCTGAGTATATATTATATATAGTAAATAAAGTCACATTGTCAAAGACTTTAGATGAAGTGAATAAACAATATTATAGGAGGCTGTACCGTCCATCTGTCTCACACTTCTTGCTCAAATATATAGTGTGAATAAGGCGGAGTAAAGCCTCCACTAATAAATCGCCAGTAAGAACGAAATTCATGTGTATATGAGATTATACCTTTGGTTCATGTTAACTTTCACATATTCTTCAAGTCTTGTACGGCTTTTATTGTTACTGGGTTCAAAATTCTTAATACATAACTGTATGCATGTTATTTCTTTGTGACCATGGAAATGAACCATTACGTGAAATCCGTTTCTAAAATCACGTTGACGATAATAAGTCACATTTCGAATTATTTTACTCAAAATTCCCTCCACTATTGCATTTTTACGCTATCTAATTATCCCGTACTACATTAATGAGTTAAGATATTGTGAGCAGATTAAACGATTTTTGGTTGCGCGAGCGGTGATAATAAATAATTAAATCAAGTCTGCGATCGTGATTTAAATCCAACCCTGTTATATATATATATATATATATATATATATATATATATATATATATAAATGTATTGTCAGTATAATCTAAGAATGGTATAATATAGAATAGACAATTTATCCATTAGACCGATTTCGTCGTCACGGGAAATCTTCAATTACTTTACAGAAATTTACCACGGACAAAGCTTAAACCTGAGCACGATTGCTTCGGTGTCGGTGACTTCAATCATCGAGCGACTTTGCCGCAGTAAAAGCAATTCATTCAGTAGACCTGATAAGTCCTTATGGAAGACATTTCAAGTATTGCGCAGAATTTTATCGTGGATTGGTTCTCAATAGTTGCCATATAGACTCCAACTGAAGGAAAGACTAACGTAAACATAAGTAAGTATATAATTAAATATCGTGTCTAGTGTGCCCAGGTTTGACCCCTGTCTGCGGCAAGTTCTGGACAATAAGAAAAGAATTCCCAGTAAGGACGAAACCGTTCAGCTGGCTAAATTTCTGAACTCCAGTTGTCTTTTGTTGTCAAAACGCTAATCACGTAATCTTGATTTATCCAGTTTCACAATTTTGCCGTTTATTTACTGGATGAATTGTCGTTTATACATTATACAATGCTTAGTTCATACTGACAAATGTACGTATATAATGGGACTGGTGTTTATAACAAGATCGTAACCTTGATTTAAATAATATTTCGGTTCCCTTTCGTCAATGATTGAAGCATTGACGAGACATGTAGTTAAATGACCATTTGCAGGTGCATGGTGATCTCGATACCACTGCGCTTGTCAGAGCCACGTCATCTCTGCTACTCATCGTCGTCAGTATACAATGCAGCGCAATCACAGTGGGCTTCCATGTAGATGTTTGTTCACCGGAAACCTACCAGAAATACACAGTACTACACTTAGTCACTGATGAGCACCAATCTCATTTATGTGTTGATTTGTGTATAACAACTAAGCATTGTGTAAGGTAGCAAATGCAATTCATACAGTGGACCGTTTTTGTCTTCATTGTTTACTTGTACATATATTCCATTCAATGGCACTTCCTCATGTAACATGGTGTCTGTTCTATAATAACAAATTGGGGGTGGATAGTTTAAATTTTAGGTCTAAAGAGTTATCGTACAGACTCTACCTGAATGATAGGCTAACTTTAAAATATTTTGATTACTCAATGGAAAAAATCTTTTTGTGTCAACAATTTTTACGTAGAGAATTATGTTCGAAGTCTTGATTTTATTAAGATTAGAAATCGTTGTGTTGATCTCACGGTGTTTTAAATTTCATTATATTTTTAGTTACAGATTTACAAGCAACATCAATCTTATTGTTTTAAAAACTAGATTTGTATATGCTCCGACATTCGTAAATTCAATCGTTTACTCCTTATTTTTAACTCCATTACCAATTGAATACAAATTTGTATGGGATGCCTTCCCGTCCACCTTTCCCACGTTGCCTGATCAAATATCTAATGGGTTTTGAGCGTAGTTACGACTCGTACAAACGAGTCGCCCGCAAGCCCAAAGCCCATGCTTGCATCAGTTTACAAGTTTTTAACATACCGACTTTCGTTCTTGTTTGAACTAACTTGTTACCAGCAATGACAAACATAATACCCATAAGGAAAATAACATGGTTTTGCCAAATTTCATAGTGCCAATTTTGGCATAAGACGGTAAATGTCAGATAAATAAAACAGAAATACGGCCCAATCAATAGAATAAAGGCCAAAGCAAATGGGAGAAGACAAACAAAGCAAAATCGCGGGTGGAATTTTCGGATTAATATGTATATAATGTTGATAAACTTTATTTCCCATAATGGCAAGTAATTTTATTGGAAAGGGAGCATAACACGAGCAGGTATCCAATCAATACATTAAATGAATTAAAATGAATTTTTTTTGGTTTTAAACTGGGAATCAAAAATATATTAAAACAGCTCCATCATGATAATCAATAGATATAATTATTCGGATATTGATTTTTACCAAACCTTCATAATAACATATTTTTACATTATATTTATCTTCGTCATAAATAAAAATGGGCTTACCACCTGCTAGTAATCCATATAAAATTCAAAAACTGTCATTCGAAACACAAAATGACCCATATCAATGCATAAAAATATTTAGGCAGAATAGTCTGAGTTAAAAATAAGCGTTCGTTTTCACACTTTATGCCTGGAGTCTGATTTACGGCGATTTTAACTTGGTCAAATTGTTTTTCAGTGATATAACTTTACTGAATAACGTCGCTATAATATCTAACTCTTTTAGGTATATACTATTCGTAACTTAAATATGCATAAATATAACTTTATAAAAATTTTAATCTCATTTATTTTAATTAATTTATTTGTAAAACAAGTCATTTACACTCAAAAGTATGGTTTAAAACAGTGAGTTCTCCCGATATAAGAAAATGGCAAAATTTGCATTGGAATAAAATAATAGCTTATTAAACGTGCTTTGTGTGCTTATTCGTTTACCAAGATAATAACAGGACATTTTAATCTCTAAAAATGAATAAATCTGAACCGCAATCCAGTTAGAATACAATATAAAAAATATGGTGATTTGTATGTACGTGAGAAGATAAAAAGAGAGAAATGTTTCTTTTATCGGACAAAATTTATTATTATTCTTGCTGTTAGAAACTATATTATAAATTATGAAACATAAAATTTAAAA
The DNA here is from genome assembly GCA_029291075.1 of Eudiplozoon nipponicum. Classification (NCBI taxonomy): domain Eukaryota; kingdom Metazoa; phylum Platyhelminthes; class Monogenea; order Mazocraeidea; family Diplozoidae; genus Eudiplozoon; species Eudiplozoon nipponicum. Next base: position 64,835 of record JAQBSW010000094.1, read on the forward strand.
AAATTCTTTGCGTGTTAAGGGTCGATTTATTTGTCTAAACCGTTTAATTGCTGCCCAATTAATAACGCTGAAAAACAACCATTTATGTAAGAGTATGCCGCAAATCAGAATGGGCTGACTTCAGAACTAAAAGAAAAATATTTTTGCCATAAATAAAACAGAAAATCAACTTTGAGCTGTTTTGTTGGAAATTGTCAAAATGTAATAATATGAGGGCTCTCAAAATTACCGCATGACGTTTATAATTATATATATATTTATATGGAATGCGAGCATTAGGACAAATTTCCATGTGATAAAATGAGGAGGAATTTTATCAGATACACGAACCGTTTCTTTCTCATATTCTTCTAAAATATCTACAAAGAAATATATATATACACATATATACATATATATTAATAGAAGTTAGAAAATTTAAACGTGGGAAGAGTTTGAAATAAGGAAACAACCAATCAATCGTGCGTATCAGCTTTCAATTCAGACTCAATGCACAAACATGCTTTTTTCTGTTTGCATAAATACGGCTGCAGTTTGTTTGTTCATATGCAAACAGAATAAGCATGTTTGTGCATTAAGTCTGAACTAAAAGCTGATGCGCACGATTGATTGGTTGTTTCCTTATTTCAAACTATACCCACGTGTAGATTAGTCTGTTTTGTTTTGCCTTTCAGTATATACTTGAGAAGAATATGAGAAATTTATTTTTTCACATGGAAAGGGTACAATGAAAATGTGTGTCAATGTGCATAGTGCCAGTATAAACTAAACGCGGCATAAGACAACAAAGACAATGCATCTAGAAAACTTATTTCGTCTTCATTGGTCAGTCATCAAGTATTTGCCTGTTTTGCAAGTATGTATTAATTGTTGCTAACCTAGTAACAAATTAGTTCAGTTGTGACCAGAAGGATAAACCAAAGACAGCATGAACGGAAAGTATAATCTCAGGCACATTCGTTTCGTGCTTACTGGCGACTCATCAGTAGGAGCCGGTATTACGCACTTTAACCACTATATATTTGGGTGAGGAATGTGGGATAATAGGACGGTACAATCTCCTAGACGAATGTGTAAACATGCGACTTCAACGCTAACTCACTCTATATAATATATATAACGAGTCTGTAAAGGATACTAACACTATGGCTATTGTGTTAGTAACCGATACCAACATTATTGTACCGAAAAGGTACATGTTACTAACATGATGGATATCAATGTATGCTATAGTTCACCGAAATTGAGAATTACAACAATTTCTGAACACCTGTTACTCCAGTAAATCCATACACTCTGGCCTTGATCGATATAAGTTATCACATTTCGCGGTAGGCATGACATCATTCAATTCAATATATAACAGTTAAATACTGTTTTTTGCGAAGAACTAATATATATATACATACTATATATATATATATATATATATATATATATATATATATATATATATATATATATATGCAAGTATGTATTAGGTGTTGCGAACCTAGTAACAAATTAGCTCAGTTGTGACCAGAAGGATAAACCAGAGGCAGCATGAACGGAAAGTATAATCTCATGCACATTCGTTTCGTGCTTACTGGCGACTCATCAGTAGGAGCCGGTATTACGCCCTTTAACCACTATATATTTGGTTGAAGAATGTGGGATAATAGGACGGTACAATCTCCTAGACGAATGTGTAAACCTGCAATAGTGAAGCTAACATCATATAAAGTCTACGACAATGCGACTTCAACACTAACTCACACTATATAATATATATACCGAGTCTGTAAAGGATACTAACACTATGGCTATTGTGTTAGTAACCGATACCAACATTATTGTACCGAAAAGGTACATGGTACTAACACTATGGTTTCCGAGTCGGAACATGATACCAAACTGATGGATATCAATTTATGCTATAGTTCACCGAAATTGAGAATTACAACAATTTCTGAACACCTGTTATTCCAGTAAATCCATACACTCTGGCCTTGATCGATATCAGTTATCACATTTCGCGGTAAGCATGAAATCATTCAATTCAATATATAACAGTTAAATACTGTTTGTTGCGAAGACCTAATATATATGCAAGTATGTATTAGTTGTTGCGAACCTAGTAACAAATAAATAAGAATAAACGTTAAATAAATGTAAGCCAACATGATCAACAGTCTTTCGGAAAATAATATGATGATAATCCATAAGCAAACTTAACTGGTCTTGTGGGTGAAAATTCTAATTTGCTTTGGACGAAGTAAGTTTCACTGTGCACAATGTTAGTATTACTGAATGTGATATTGTAATCTCCCGCAGAAATATTCCTTGTGTCTCTTTAAAATCTATGTAGATTCTAGAATCTGGACATCAAATTCCTGCTAGCTCGGTTTAATTTTATACCTGTAGAATTTTAAAACGCCAAATTAAGCGATATCTAAAAGTAAATTATGAATCCTTTTGGACGTAAGAAGCATTCGCATTAGTTAATAGCCGAGATTTTCCAACTTATTCACGCAGAAGTTCTGAGAAAATTAAAAGTTAGACAAACCGTAAATTATAATAACAACCATATAATAACAACTAAAATAAGCATTTATAGGTGGGTTGAACATTTCAGTGCTCGATTTTCTTGAACACTTAAATAAAAGCTTATCTAATGTATGATGCCTGTATCGCCAATGTTAAAAGTTAATCTCGAACAACAATCAAAGTTTGAAAAACAGAATGCAATCCTATATTTTAAATGTCACAAATTCTAAGCGCCGATGATTTGCTTCCGAGTTTATTTAAGGATGATGGCGGCCTTATTTCTGGAGAGTTGACTAACTTTTTTTGTACTATGTGGAATGAGGAGACCGTGGCGGTTGCCAAGAAAGAGTCGGACTTCATTTCTATCTTCACAAATGACAATCGTAATTCGTGTAATACCCATCGTGGTAAAAGTCTTACTCCAGTCGTACCTAGATTATTTGATTCTACTATCTCACTCCGACTTAGCGCTTTGTGTCAATCACAAAGAAGAGAAGAACAAGCCGGATTCGGATCCGAACAAGGTTGTATAGATAATATTTTACATTAAGGCAAGTTCTTTAACAGCGATTTGTATATCTTCGACCCACAATAGCTGTCTTTTTAGAATGCATGCGTGCAGTTGACCCTGTGTATCACAAAGTTTTATTTGATATTTTGGCGAAAAGTGGTGTGCCCACAAAATTTTTAACTATTATACGCGCTCTCTGCACAAACACTTCTGGTCTCGTAAAGGTCTACAACGAATTAACACAACTTTATTACCAGCAGTGGTTTTCGTCATGGTTGCCAACTTTCCCGATAAGCATTTTTAAATAGATACTGTTATAAAAATACTCTTCCATTCGTGTAGAATGGAGGCGTCGAAGTACTCCCGAGCGGTAAATTAGTTTCTTTCGGCTATGCAGACGATATTGTATTATTATTCGACGATTTAAATTCTGCTCAGACCACTTTGAATAGCTTAGTTGTTGATGTGCCGTCTTTTGGTATGAAATCCGTACCCTCTATATGTAAGATACTTATACAGGATCACTCATCATTCACTCCAACACTGCAAAATGGAGATCTGGACGCAGTTGACAGGTTTGCAGAACTTTGAAGCTCTATCAATAACAAACAGAATATGATTGACTAGGTGAGTATGAGAATCGCGAAAGCTCGTGTAATTTTCTTTTATTTATGTTGAAACGCAATTATTTCACTTTGCTTAAAACGTCGTTTATACAATGCATTTCCACTTGCTGTTTTATTATACTTTAGTGAAACGTAGTCCCTAAAAGTTGATGATTTTATATGCTTATAGGCATTCGACCACCGTTGTTTGAAAAGCATAGCACTTATATTTTACCGACAAGGGTTAGACAACGCTGACATCGATAGACGTATTTTTAGATAGGCCAACTAGTGACAAATAAGCACAAATCCGGTCTATTGAATAAATTTCCTTTGCTTTCTGATGCAAATTTTAGTTTATTCTGACAACATATATATAACCAAAACACTTTCATTAAACTTTAATTCAATATAACTTCAACAAACGTTATGGTGTGTGTTGTATAATGACATATCAATGGTGGCCAAAGAACTTCAGGTTCTAAGCAATTCCGAATAGACTTCACCTGAAGCAAGGGCTAACCAAAAACTTAAGTTGTTGTAAGACATACAATATAGCGCAGTTTATGTCACGGGTCGCGCAATGAATAGAAATCAAGAATCCAATGCAAATTTGCCCTGGTTCGAGTCCCATTTTCGGCAAATTCTGGACAATAAGTGATGAGTTGCAAATAAGAAAGGAAGCAGCCTACTGGATAAATCGTTGTTTCTACATTTGACAATGCTTAGTTTATAATGACGCAGACATTTATTAAAAATCCTGCTATAAATCTTCAATTAAATATATTAGTTTTGCATGCATACTCTAATGAGATTATTTGATGGGCAGCTGGCATTTCCAGTCAAATAAAATGCATTCGCGACTAATTTATAAGAGAACCGTACATCAGATTTTTCATGCGTTGTAAAATCATTGTGGCATGATTCTCGTTAGTCAGTTTGTCGTCATGCTCTTTTGGTGATCATGGACGATCGAAAAAAACTGTACTCGTGTCTTGCATCTTGTTAGATACAATCGAATCGTTGCTTATCTCCGAAAACTGATAATATAGATTTGTTATCACCACAAGCGCAATAATTTATTGTTTAGTTGTATAATATATATATATATATGTGTATATATATATATATATATATATATATATATATATATATATATATATATATATATACATTGTACCCTTCTTGTGTGCAAAAAACAAAAAGAAATTTTATCACATATAAGATATGGATGTGACGCACGCAATTTATTGGTTTCCGTTTTTCACACTCTCTCTATGTTCACATATTTCTATCTTGTTTTGCTTTCCAATTTATATATAAAGATATGTTCATTAGTAGATATTTGAGAAGACTATGCGAAAGAAACTTTTCTTATATCTGATAAAATTTCTTTTTGTTTTTGCACACAGGAAGGGTAAAATGAATTTTACTAAAGCTCGCATTTCAAAAGAATATATAGATATATATATATATATATATATATATATATATATATATATATATATATATATATATCTTATAATTAGGAAAACACAAATAACAAAGTGGATAAAGGCCATTTATTTCGTGAATACTAATCATCTCTTATACAATCATACATATTTATACATTTTGGGTTTTCAATTGATTATGCTAGTGGTAACAAATCTGACTCGTTTTTACTGCTGTTTCTTGTTTTGGCTAGTTGGTGAGTGTGTATGCGTTTGTGTTTGTGTGTATGCGTGTTTGCATGTAAAGGTCATTCTCGCAGTATTGCAAAGTGATGTCTGAGATCTGGTCATTATTGTTTTGATAGCTTGAGAATTAACCATTTGTGCGCATTGTTCACTGTTACATATACAAGTGCTATTTTTCCCAGTATAGTTGATCGTTTCACCTCGTTGCGCAAAGTTGTCGTTTTCACATGGTAACAACGCCAGTGTGATTGCAGTGTTAAACGCTCACATTGTTTGGAGACTTCTGTCATCGTATGCGCCTCTGTTATATATATATATATATATATATATATATATATATATATATATATATATATATATATATATATGGCGAAAGCTACAAAAAGATAATGTTCGTAACCACATAGAAATTTTTTAGCCAACATTCCCAATCAAGTTCAATGTTAGCGAGACTACTGGAGGTGAGAGCCGCATATTTAATTTTTGCATTACGGTTTGTTTCTCGCTAATTAGTTTCCCGTGTAAGGTCGAAACGCGTCAGTACGTGTGACTGACGGTAGTTTTACTGATTTTCGACGACTGGTTAAATACAGTGGGATTGGTGTTTACTTCAAGCTCGCAAACTTGATTTAAAAAATTGTTACCATCACCCGCGCAGTCCATGTTGGTTTCAATGGTTACTAGTTGTTTAATGTAGACTGTCATCATTTACAAAAGGCTTTCGAAAGCAATTCTACTTCATCTTATAAGCTAGCTAACCTTTCATTGGTCATTCATTTAAACAAAATTTAATTTTATGACTAAGGCGTGATCTAAAAAATAAGTAACAACTTAGACAGATAAACTTATTAATGATCACCACATATTCGTTATTCAACTATTTATAGATATAACTTGCGCATATCGTTTTTCTTAAGTATTTATTGCCTTTGTTATGCAATTATTCCTGACTATTTCACTAAATAACTTCAGTTATCGTGATTTTTTTGCGCACCAACTTTCTTAAAAATGTTATAGTTGGTACACCTATTAATGTAAATTCATTATTTAAATTTAACTGTCTTATTTCTGAATTTTTGTTTTATTTATCCAACATTTCTACTGTCCCTGTACGATTAGGCCATTGACTTTGCCTCTATGCCAGATTCATATAACGCTCACGCAGATTGTAGCCGAAATATTACGACAAAAAATGGAGGTTTCCTTCATAATCACATTAATAGCAACTTCAACAAAGAGTAAACTTGCGTTGCCTTGAGCCCAACAATACATTTGAAAAAACATTGTTTTTTTAAATGTTGATTGTTGCAAAGAAAGTTTTGTCTATTTCTAAATTATGGCATATTGAGGACAGGAAAAATGGATAATTTTAGCGTAACAATTAATTAAGTAAATTTAGGTGGAAAGTGTCCAGAGCATAGAGGAGAACCTACGGTGTGTTTGGTTTAAAAGACTTTTAACTTGGTGAAATAAATAGGTGATAACAGAGGGGTCGGCATAGTTTGCCAAAGGCATATGCAGAACAGCTGATACGTCTGGCAATCACAGCGTACGCAGATTTATTTGTTATCATCAGAGATCCAAGATAATCTGATTTATTAATGACTGGCAGTAGGGCGAAGTTCAGCACGATCTTCAGCTTCGGATAAACATTTTCCAAAAAGAGAATTTTAGAGGCGTCTAAATTTTGAGCGCACTAAATAGGCACATCGTGAAAATAATCAATACCGGCTCCTACTGATGAGTCGCCGGTAAACACGAAACGAATGTGCACGGGATTATACTTGGCTTTGATGTCGCTTTGTTGAAGACTATGAAGTTAGCTTTACTACTGCAGGTTTACACATTCGTATAGGAGATTGTACCGTCTTATTTTCCCACATTCCTCACACAAATATAAAGTGGGTAAAGGGCGTAATACCGGCTCATACTGATGAGTCGCCAGTAAGCACAAACCGAATGTTCACGAGACTATACGTTCTATTTATTCTAAATTTGTTTTATCTTTCTGGTATATTTTAACTAATTTGTGTTTAGGTGCGCAAAACCTAATATACAGTTGCATTTAAATTAGTTCACCTCATCAAACAAAATTTTACTATCAAATATTGAATTAAATGGTGTAATGATTACCACGAAACTTGATAAATGATATCAATCAAGGCTAGAGTGTATGGATGTACTGGAGTAATAGTTTGATATTATGACTTTTCGATTGGTTTGTAAAAACCCGATTGAATGTAGATATTTAAGTGTAACATCATTTTTAACAAAGCAGCAAATTGCCTAAATAAACCTTAAATTGCTTTAAGTGAAGTATATTTTGAGCTATAACACCTATCGAGTATGAGGATCAAAGCAAACGATTCTTTCCCTGTTCTTCGTACAGTAAAATGCAACTTGATCCAGCAATACTGTTAATTTTTTAAACGCAGCTAAAATGTATGTTGCTACCTACTTTACCTTTAAAAAGATTAAATAGTGCTATCTATTTCGTAACATCACTATATGTTCTTCCATTCAAACTGTTTAAACTGCACACAGTATAGGTCAGTGTCTTAAGCAGAGCTAAGCACTGCTATCCTACATGAAATTAGTTTGTGAAACGTGAATAGCGGCGATAAAAAGAAGGTAAATGAATGTTTCACGTCTGTACGCAATGTTTTAGATCTGAAGTAAGAAAAGGATGCTTATGATCAAATTTTCAAAAGTAGACTATTTCAGAGTCCTAAAACTTTTTCCGAGAGATAACAATTAAATGAATGCTATAGCAAAATATTCGATGAGAGAATATAAGAAATTTTTGTATATGCCCAAATTTGTGAGCTTATCAGATCAATAAATAAAAATTTATGTAATAGATCTGACAGACCAAATGATAATGTGAGTACTCAGAAAGAGTTTTTCTTTAGTATACCAAAGGTAAGCGAAAATGTAATTCACATTTGAATCATATTAAAGGTTAAAAACCATACAGTTAAAATAATTAATATTAAGAAGTAGAAGAATTTAATTCATACCTCTAAAGTCACATATTAAAAAAGAATACTTTGTCTTTACTTGGTAGTAGTAAGAATTTCTAGGGTGGATTGAATCAGACATATAGTTTGTCGTTCAAATGGGTTAGTTACTGTGCAACCAAAACCATAAGTATATACTAATTTCGAATGGTTAATACATAGTAGAATTAAGCATAACGTTACTACAATAGAATGGTTATACAGCAATTTCTAAGGGGCCATTTTTTCTTGACTTCATTTTTAATGAAATTTCTGGTACCCAGTGCAGTAAATTTAGAAGAGCGAAGGGCAATTAAAATAGGTGGCATGTTTAAATTTATAAAAACAAAACGGAAGCAAATACAGATTCAGTTATGCATGCGCACATATAACAATTTCTTTTCTGTTCATGTTAAAATTTTTTTAGTTAACTGAAGGATAGGATATCGCAAATGACAGCTTCCGCCCTGCGCATCTCCTTGTCATTTCTTGCAATAAAAACACTGAAATCCGTTAGGTTGTGCAGGAATTTTCAAAATCGTGCTCGGCTATTGCGGAAGTCGTGTCCCATTTGACAGCTGTGTTAATTCTAAATTACCCTTAGATTCACCACTTTAGTAATCACTGAACTCTGAACAGCAATACGAAGTGCATATGTGAACAATATTATGCTGTTTGATCACAGGAAGTTGATTCTCGCAATATAAGTTCAATTTAATAAAATAAAAATGTCATTTTAAACTAGGCATCTAGGTAGTCATTTCTGATTGAAAACATTCATTAGTTATTTCGGGTTATTTGTCCCATTTAAACGGTAAGTCCACAAACATAATCCCATTTTGGATGCGATTTCGCAGGTATTTGGTGTTTAGTGTAGCTTGTGTTTAGTTTAATAGCCGAACAAGCAAGATAGGCACGTATAAAGGTCTTAATTCAAAAAAGAAACAAGAAGCCGCAACAACCTCTCATCACGGTGAAATATCCAAATAAACTTTTCATCGACTGAATAAAAGACGGTGACATTCTTTTGTTGCATACTGCCGCCTGTGTGTGTATCTGCTTCCGGTTTATTGTCAACTGGTAATGCAACTTAATCCCGCATGATTTTTCTATACTTGCAAAATAGAGAACCAGATATTATCACAAACGGCAACGATCAGCCTCAACGGATGTCGTTGAGATAATATTAAGAAAATAATGAAGCTGAAACGCATAACTTGCTACTCAACAATATGGATAACCAGAATTTACCGCCTGAATCACAAGTCAGTTTAAGTCATTCACAGAAGCTGATTATTGCCTGGTTAGAAAAGCTGTCGAATAGTTTAATACAGAGCAAGTCGTAGAACCATTTCTAGAGAATCTGAACTTAATCATTCTTGAACACAAGAATTTAATTCCATAAGTCTAGTAGAAAAAGGTTTTAATACTTGGACGGAATATTAACAAGTGGTAGAAACAAACGACAGATATACGAACAATGGCTGGACTAAAGAGTTTACATGAAGATGTCACATCAGAAATTTCAGAGGAAGACGACTCTTCATCTTTACTAGAAGCTGGGATACGTGCCACTTGCGTGCTTTTAAAAGACACAAACGATTCGATTTGGTACGAAGAATGTGCATTGAATACATTAAAGATTTCAAAAATGAAAGTTTAATTTTAATTATAATGAACAAGAAATTCGATTTACGAAACCGAATTAAGGCTCATATATTGTCCTCACGAAACAATAATAATCAATATTTTTTTGAAGAATCGAAATTCAAGCCTAACCAAATTGTAAAAAAAAGACAGGTAAGAGAATTAAATTTAGGGTGCAATTAAAGATCAACGCGTGTTACTGATTCCCATGAGAACGAGAAAATAATGTGTTGTCTTAAAAAGACGCAAGCAATTTGGAACACCATTTTATTTAACCAGTTGTCCATTGGTTTTTACTTCAAGCTCGTAAACTTGATTTAAAGAATTGTTGCCACCACCCGAGCAATAAATTATTGTTTATTTTGGAACACCAGCGGCCAGTATGTACGTCATGTCTACGAAGCACAAGGTAGCTTAACGAATAGCATGCCGCCTCTTCGATTAATTATGTCAATAATCGACACTTCACAACGAAATCTGGCAGCAGAACTTGAAGACATCCCACCTTAGGCACAATTTACCATTTGTAATAATTGTGATCGCGACTAGTTTTATTTCATGTCTCACAATTTCACGACAAAATATGCACGCATCGCGGTAAGAAACTATGCCTTTCACATTAATTTCATCGACGAAATCCCCTCTTTAACCATTATACACTCAAATCAGTTCAGAATACACATAAAATGCGGTAATGCACTTTAATACCTGTAAAATGTTCAATATTTCACACAAATCGTTTGAATAGTAATGGATAGACAACAGGCACTCTACTAGCACATTTCCCCGAAAAACTAAACCTAAATTGCTGATTGGAAAACATGCTGCGCCACAAAACTACCGTCATACGAAGACCAAAGAAGATCAAAATGCATTAGTATGTTTTACCGATTCCAGTGCGAAAAAATGAAATTCATGTTTATCTCAAGCTCACAAACTTCATTTAAAGAATTATCACCACATGCTCGATCGATGATTGTGTGATTCTGTATTAATAATAACTTCATTACTATTAATGATGTTAAACGAAAAAACTAAATTTGCATCATCATCAACATCTGTGGTTTACTTGAGAGGCATTTCATTTCCTAGTGCAATTAAACTTGAAACAGGAATACGGTAGTTTTAAAAGTATAAACAAAAAACGCACTGAAGTCGCACCGAATTAAGGATGCATGTATTTGTAACCACGGGATGTACTACTCCATTCAAATCGTGAAAATGAGTTCCTACATGCTTTCCCAGATGGCCAAACATCATAAAGTTAACTTAAAGTGGAGACCACGGAAAACAGCAGTTTTACGACTTACAAATGACATCTAATTAAAACGAACTTCAGAAGACTCCATGCAACAAGATCAATAACAAAAGAGCCTGTGATATCTACCAGACGACAGAGACATTTGAAGTGCTAGAACTGTTAACTTCATAGATGGGAGGCGCTAGAACTTAGTTAGTGGAAAGATCACTGCTTATATGTCAGATCAGTGCATATAGTAGGAAGAAAGCTTATTATATATACACTACCTGAATATATGCCTTCGCTCGATTATATCATAGTCCGTGTCAGTTTGGCATCAGGTGGTAATTAGAAGCACAATTAGCATAGGAAGCGGTCCTATCCCGCCGTTAATCTGTGGATGATCACAGTCGAATATAGTAAAGGATAGCCAATGTGATTAGTTATGATACATTCTAAGAAAGCCGTCTACATATTAACCTCATCCGGCTAATGAATTAATCCATAAGATTTATACAAGAAAAAACTTGGTTGGAAACTATTATTCGTGATATTTGTCAGAAACCCACACCGTATGGTATCCTTACTAAACAAGACAAATTAATGGAAATATAGGCCAGAATATTGCGGTAAATTGTAGATCTTTGGTCGATTTAAATGTAGAGGCTCAGCTACGGAACATAATTTGTGGAGGGTTTAGAATGTTCTCACACACGCAGTAAAGAAATTGTGGTTGTGAATGGAGCTGATTATAAACAGAAGATCCGCAATTCTTACAACAATAATGCTATAAGTAGGAATTTTAATTATGATAATGGAAAAGGTAACTCGATTCGAAGTAGAGACAAAATATACATACTGTAAACGTCAATTACTGCGTTAAAATATTAATAATTAACGTAACTTATAAGTCAATGATTTATTAAAAAATTTACAAAAAATGGAGAAAAGATATCTCGATATAAAACGATGCGCAAATATTATAATTTTTAACTTGTTCTCAAAATAGTGCATATTTGAGATAGTAATTAGAAAAGAAAAAAAATTTAAATGAAATTTACATGTTTTTCAAATTTTACAAGTTTATAAAACTATTTGCTTACATGCCAAATGTAATGACAAGAAAGATGCCTTTAGTAATAAAAACTGTTCAGGAAATTAAACTAATGGATAATTTTCGCAATTTCGTAGATTTTAATTCAAGTTCAAATATTCCATGTAGTGCAAAAGCGTTTACTGATAAAAGATCGTTCCCGCAAAATAATTTACAACAGTCCACGAAACAGATAATAACAAGGTAAAGGATCGATTACAGATTTAAACCGATGACGCTAAACTCTAAAACATTTTCATAGATTCGTTTATTAAAAAAATGCCGATAACTAATCATTAGAACGCCACGAGGCCAATAACAGAATGGAACAGCATAATCGCCAAAACCAGCAAAATGCAAACAATAGAGAACAGAAATGGTTACTGGAGCAATTTCGAGAAATGGCTGGAAATAGAGAACAAAGTAGATCGGCGCACCAGTGATTGAAACATATAACCCGCGAAAGTTCTTACATGATCTCGCCAGTGTACTCTCGACGACCACCGGACTCTAGGATGGGCAAAAAATTTTAAGTCTTGAGAAAAATATGGTTCAATAAAGCAACTTGTTTAATTCTGCCTTCAAATTTTACGCCCCGTTAGAGAACAACACACGGAAGTCCAAGATATTCGTTATTTTATTTATTTATTTAATTAATAAGCATGATAAAAAATAATTATTAAAATTACATTATATACATACTGCACCTCGGAATGATATCAGTGAGTTAAAATTATATTTCACACGAAACCGTGTTTAAAATCCAGAGTAGGCCTACGACAGGAGCACTATCAGTGTGACAGAACGGAAAACAATATTCCAAAGTATTGCGAGCTATTGAAATACGAAGAAGTTTGAATTGACTTGTAAACAAACGAATTCGCTGAACCGTCTATTTCTTTAATAAACGGAGATATACATCATAGCATACTCCACCTATAATATGTCAAACTTAACCAGTGAAAATGATAAATTATCAATATTCCAAATACCTGTTATAAATGCACGTCATATATTTAACCAAAAAGACAGGCTAGTATATTATTTCAAGATTTATTTCAAAATATATCACGGTTAAATAAGAATATTCCACATAGGGAATCGAAATTCAGCGAATATTCTGAATATTTTTGACTGAAAATAAAAACAAGTGGAACAGAATTAGCAAGTAAGCTCCTATGAATATTTCGAACACGCCTTTTTAAATAAATTATCTATTCTTTTGAAATGCGAACCTCAATAAAATTCATTGTAACCTTACCCTGTGCAAAACCAAAAAGTAATTTTATCAGATATAAGAAGCGCTTATTTCTTGAGAAAGGAGCATTTCTTGTATCTGAAAAAATTTATTTTTCTTTTTTGCACCTGAAAAGGATAAAATGAAATTATCTATTATCATACACGAAACTGTTCTATAACTTTATACGACACGCATTAAAGGCAATTGAAGATGATTAAGTAACCAGATTTCCAAAATTAGCATTCATTTACATAATTTTGAAAAAACTAAGAGAAAAAACCTGGGCTCCTTTAAAATGGGTCAAAATTGCACTGAACCTTAATCCATTAATGAAATATTATGGTCTATAAGAGAATTTCGTCGGCATAATTTGGATGCAATCGAATATGAATGTAGATGACATTAAATCTAAATTTAATTATGTTTCGAAACTATATAATCACATCATCCTAAAACATTTTATATATATATATATATATATATATATATATATATATATATAGCGACAACAACCAAACGTTTCCATAATTTGGGAGAAAGTTAACCCTTGAAATGTATTAAGATCATAAACATAGACATACTTATTCCTGCAAACACAGGAGCGTATTTTAGTCAGTGAATAAAAGCTGATTTTCAACGTAAAAGATACCAAAGTAAAGCGGAAGAGGAATAATGAGCAAATGAAATTAGAAATTCGCCAAGAATTAAATTATACGGAAATTGAACGTTTTTCTCTAATGTCTTGGATACCAAACAATTGGCTAACATTGCTATCTAAAAAGCAAGAAAAATGTAATAATAGGGAAATTTGCTGTTTACAGGAAATAGCAAATATATAGCAGAAACTGCTAACATACATGGAAATCTTAGAAGTACAGTCCGTTTAAGTGCAGTCCTAAGTTAGAAAACACAATTTGGCCAAACTTCATCACATTGATCAGGCCATAGATGAAACGAGATCGTAAACTGAATCGAATTTGTGCATAATAAGCAGTGGAAAATTTACAAATAAAAATCAACACCGGTTGAGCTAGAATAAATGATCCTGATAAAAACAAAAAAAACTGTGTGAATATTTACATCAGTAGTAATTTTGATCTGGCTTAAAATTTCTGGTTGTGCGCGTAATTGCAGACAATAATGAAGAATTGACTGCGGCAACCTATTGGTTAGTTGTGGAAAACTAGAGCACTTCAAAGGCCAATAATAGATTGCCAATCATTGATTGGTTAATAATAGACGCCCTTTGATTAACCAATTCGGTCGTGTGAGCCACATGCAAAGCTGGCATTCTTGCAGATTCGACTGAAAGCAAATTCGCAACTATTTTTGTAAACGGTCAAACATTTAATCCTAACCATACCAAAATTCTAAAAGTGATGGGATAACCTAAGTTAATTATTGAACAGAAAATACCTGACTTAACACTATTTCGCATGGTGCACGCGAAATACGAATCTTATATATCACATATCAAGCCGATATGTGTTACGAACAAGGGAAATTCAATCTATTGCTGTGCTTGCATAAATAAGACTGGCCATAAATTGGATTAGGAATACAATGGATATTTTGCTTGTGGATGTAATCAAGACAGAGTTGCCTCCAAATTCTGAGAAATCCAGTAGAGAACGCAAAAAATGCCATTGCTTCATTGCCTGTTGACATTTATAAGGCAGGTGAAAACAGACCGGTAGCTTACTAACTGTGAGAACATATAAAACGAGCTTAATTATGTCGCTACATTTATGCTTATCTATAAAATGTCGGATTGCGGGTGGGCAACTATAAATTATAATAATACTATGTACAATATCAATGTCAATCGCTATGCAATCAGGAGAACAACCAAGGAATCATCTAGCACCATGAGAAATGATCTTTAGTTAAGTCTCTTTCACTTAAAAATTCGGGTTTAATAATTGTGTTCGTGCGAGTATTAAACGACAAAGAACACAACTTCACCATGTCGCTAATGTGTAATAAAGCTATTACCCAAGTTATCAATAACCAAAAAATACAAACGTAAAAAAATTCAGCCACTAAATTGCAAAACACGAAGCGGTTAAGATATAATAAATAATTATAGCCCTAATATTTATTATTTTAGCCAAAAACACCCGCATCGATTGTCTGTTCATCAGAAGTAAAGCCAAATCAATTTTGATACATCTCAGCCTAAGCAAATTTACCCAAACAGCTGAGATAACCAGGTTCTCATAAGAGTTCAACAAATCTAGAGCTAAATGATGAGTCAGGATTTTATGTATAAAAAAGATAGCTCTGAAATGAAGTCACAGCAATTCTAACGCCAAGTTTCTAATATTCTTTTGAATGCACACTATAATGTTAGAATAAACATCGCCGAGAAGTAATACATGTTTAAATCAGGTTTACCTACTTGAAATAAACACCGATCCCAATGTTTATCAAGTAGCAAAACAGCGAACTCACAGTCATTCACAAAACAATCATAATTAATATTATACTAAGCGTTATTACCATCCAAATAATCAATGTTTACTTAGAGGCATTACTTTTCCGGGATAAAAATACAGTCGCAAATGTAGTGATGTGTTCATATTTGGCTACGGTCAAAACAATATATCAGTACTTACGGTGGAGAAAACAAAGGTGCCACTACTTCGGCCTCGATCAAGGAAAACTATTTATATTAAATAAGAGAATTATCAGGTATTTGAATATAAAAAATAATCCGAATGACAAGTTAGTACCATTGTAGCCTGAAAACACAAATGTATTTCACAACGAGCCACAGAATTTGACACCAGCGGTGATCGAAACAATATATATATATATATATATATATATATATATATATATATATATATATATTTTTTTTTTTTTTTTTTTCAGAAAGAGAGAAACAGCAAATTAAATCAAACATAAAGCCACAAGTCGTGCGATTAAAATAAAACTCGATGATAGTAAGAGTACAAGAAATTTGACTCGTTACGGGAAGAAGAAAATGCTAATTTTGTAGAGAATCTTGACAATTGATGATCATGATGATTCAGTGTATTATTTTACAAGAAATACATATAAACATACCGGTGCATACATGATACCATTAATGGCGGAAGGGAATAAATGCATTAAGTTTCAGAAAATAAAGGAACAAAACGGGTTGAATTTAGTTGATTCTTTGAGTGGGGTAGGTAAATCACGTTGGCAACTCAATTACGAAAAATTTTGATGGTATTGTTTAGCACAGGTGCATACACTTCCTGTTGTTAACGAATACGTCAGCAGCAAAGAGATGTCTAATAATATGTGCAGAGGGCACCTACGGAGACATGAGAATAATCACATCTTGAAATGTCAGCACTTAGTGGATTCTAGTTGGCACTGTTATACGCATTAGACTTCGATAATGAGCATTTATGCGATGCCCGTTGGCAAATGAGACCTTTTAAGCAATATTCTAGGAAACTATGTGTGTAAAAAATGTAAATAAATCAAAGTAGATCAACTCAAAACACCGAGTAAAGCTTAGCAGCTCTAAATTTGCATCTGAACTGTATGCAATTTCACATAGCAGAAACACTTAAACTAGCAGTCTTGAATGTCTAGAACAGGAGTTATTTTTTTTAGAAAGCAGCATCTTCAAAAGATTCCAGCGGTTTCAAAATAATTGTTGTCATAAGAGCATATTTACTAATAAAATGGAAAATTACAGAACCTAACAAACAATATACTAATCGACCCAATTTAGCGCAAATAAACACACCCTTATACATATATACGTTGGTGTGGTTGTGTGTGTCTGTATCTAAATTAAAATACAATTAGATATAAAAATACGCCATACAATTACGTGAAAATGTATTGCACATAGTTTTGAGTTATGCCGAACCATTCAAGTCAATAAATGTGACGAGATGTAAAATTTAATATCAATACTATTATTTAAAATTACAAAAAATGAAGTCAATGAAATGCGAAGACTTGGAGTAATTTAGAAGATATTAAGGTGAAATAAACATATTATTAAGAATTGATAAAAGGGGAGAAGCATAATCATGCAAATAAAATTTTTAAAGTCTACAGAGTATCATAAAAGACATAGAATAAAAGCATGAAAATCAAGCTCTGAAGCAATTGAATATGACACCCTTTAGAATCAATAACGCACAAGAAAATACGTGTCAAGATGAATAGTAGAGTTAACAAATTTTTGGTATCATTTATTTCTTTAAAACATTTCGGCTGTCGTTATCGGCCGACTTCTTCAGTCTGTCCACCCTCAACAGATTTACAAAGCAAACTAATGAAGGGATCGCGATATTTCCTTCGACATATCATTTATACTTCAGGCTGACTTTCAGTTGTGTGTCGTGTGTGTGTGTGTGCATTTCTTAAGAATTAACCATTTGCGTGCGTTAGATTATTTGTTTCATACACTCCATGTGAAATGACGTAACTGAGGTTGCTTTCCTTTTTTATTCAGCCACACTAGTCCCACTTGGTTAGATGAGCATAATTGTTAAGGAAATACACACACACACACACACGTGACACGCAACTATCTAGTGAAATGTCAGTTTGTAGTATAAATATGGCCAGAGGAAAATATCGCGCTTGCTTCGTTAGTTTGTTTGGTAAAATTTGTAAGGATGGACCAAATTGAGAAGGCGTTCGATAACGACAGTTGAAATATTTTGAAGAAACAAAACAACTAGAATCAAGACTGCATTAGTCACAATGCAGATCAGGTTATTTAAATTAATTCAGATTCGCAATTTTCTGTTATCATTTAGTCTGGCAAACGAAGGCGCCCACTCTGGTATTACCAGTATTTCAACGAAAAATATCTGATTGAAATAGCGTCAGCCGGCCAACGCCGTGGTTGAACGAGGCAAAATCTCAAGGAATCTGAAAGAATTACCATAAAAGCAAAACTTGCAGACACAATGCACATTACCGGGAAGATATATATATGTACTGGCTAATTTAGCTAGAGAAAATAAAGACAAGAAGAAAGTTTTGCACTAATGCAATAGAAAAAAGATCTCGGTGGCCAAATATGCTTAACTAAATTATAAGCCATGATGTGGATGTTGCAGTTGATGCGAATGATGCTGCTGAAGTTGCTGAAGCTGATGCTGTTGTTGGTGTATATGAAGTGGCTGGCTCGGATGGTGTTGGTGATGGTTCGGGCTAGTCATCAGCATTGACTGATGCGTGTGCTGATGAAGATGTTGAGCTGAGTTCAGCGTTTGTTGCTGTTGTTGTTGTTGTTGTTGAAGATGAGGCGACATTGTCTGCTGATGCAGATGGTGGTGGGTAGAAGCTTGATGCAAGTGCAACAACGATTGTTGTGCGTACTGTTGTGAAATTGCCGGTTGACCAGGTGTGACAGAACCACCGTTTCCACTACTGGTACTACCGGCGCCGCCAGCGACGTTCGGTGAAAGACCGTTAGCTGAGCCGCTCGAGCCATTATTTGTAGACGCATTTCCAGCAACACTGGTTGCAGATATGATGTGAAGGCCTCCGTTTGCCGAACCGCTTCCAGAAAACGTGGCACTGGAGTGCTCTCTCACCAGATGTACTGACGTCTAAAGGTGTAGATAAATGCAGACAAACATAAATCACCGATTAGCTTCTGATTTAATGAGGCTGATATTTAATTTATTCAGCGTTTGGGAAGTTAAACAATAGATTAATACGTAGAAGTTGTTACTTCCGCTACCGACTAGAAGTTTGGGTCTAATTAATAGTGCACAATAGACACTTATCTAGAGAATACCAATTAGCCTGCCATTCACCAGATTGAAAAAGGGAAATTTCTTAAACAGATAAGTTATAAGAGAATAAAAAGTATGTATACATACATTCTTATACAGGTAAACATTAATCAACGTTTCCGCACAAACGGATCAGGAAAAACCTGTACAATATCGCAAAATAAACCAGAATTCAACAGTGAAATTCACCAAGGCAACAAGAAATAGATAAGACCAATGTTCACATGACAGGCTGAACTGCTATGCCACTAAGGAAATATTGTTGGAAATCCCATTATTTCTAGCTATTCCTGATAGCACAATCTATGATGCCCACAATGAGTGGAATCTATTAATACATCATAATAGTTTCCCTGTCACGAAATAATGGATGCACCATTTAATAACAGTAAAAGTTTATGATAAAGTTGCCAGTATGAATAGCTTCAGCCTTCTGATCGATAAGCTAAAATTATCAGTGAATTCGATGCATATCCCAAAAATTATTGAAATGCACGTGCAAGCAATTCAGTGTGGTGCCGAAACCCCGTTTCAACTAAACTTCATAACAGCACTATGATGCTTCCGCTAGAATGTTCCTATCCTAACGAGTGAGTTACGTCCGGCGGTGATTTTGTTATGGTGTTCGACGACTGGTTAAATACAATGGGATTATTGTTTACTTCAAGCTCGCAAACTTGATTTAAAGAATTGTCACCACCACCCGCGCAATCAATTACTGTTTAATTGTATTTTCTATATATATATTATATATATATATATATATATATATATATATATATATATATATATATATATATATATATATATATATATATGGCGGAAGCTGCAAACAGTTAATGTTCGTGAAAGAAGGTTTTAATTGCGGACCTGGATTAATTGAAATTACCTGATCTGCGTTTTGACTAACACAGCTTTCATTGTTCCAGTAGTTTTCTTTTTGCAATATATTTCGGCCAAACTTACCGTAGGCCTTCATCAGTTGCATTTTGTTTCACAAGTTTAACAAACGAAACAAAATGCAACTGATGAAGGCCTACGGTAAGTTTGGCCGAAATATATTGCAAAAAGAAAACTACTTGAACAATGAAAGTTAATGCTTTAATTATTGTTTAATGAAAGTTAATGTTCGTGACTGCCTAGAAATTGTGCAACCGACATTTCCAGTCAAGTTCAATGTATGGGAGACTGCTAGAGGTGAGAGCCGCATATCTAAATTTGATTTCCATATATATTCAATGCGGTTTGATCCTCGATAGTCAGTTTGCCGTCATACTCTGATGATGATCAAGGAAGGTCGAAACGCGTCAGTGCGTTGCGACTGGCGGTAGTTTTGCTATTTTGTTTTACGACTGGTTAAATATAATGGGATTGGTGTTTAGTTCAAGCTCGCAAACTTGATTTAAAGAACTGTTACCACCACCCGCGCAACCAAGTATTGTTTAATCCTAATCACGCTTTTCTACTCAGTCTGCACCTGATAGCGTACACTAAAACTAATCTGTGCGATTATCAAGCTGTTAATATATTCTATATGAAGTTTTTAGTGAACTAGGCAATGCACAAAAGGCGATTACATCTGAAAACAGCGATTTATAAAGATATCCGGAATGATTTAACATAACAAGAAATGAAAATAAACGGTCATCTAACTAATTTATTTTGAATATTTGAATAATTTCATTATATAAACAGCATTACTTCAGTATGCTATTTTGATGATTCAAAGCCATATAATCATGAATATTCATAGTCATCTGTTGATTATGACAGAACACTATGCTGCTCATTCCATGGGGCAACAGAGAATGTGTTAGTCTGAACTCACGAAATGGTTCTGTCCTATTTAAGAAATTGCACTGGTGTAGAAACGCAACCAATATAACCTAATGAGCTGCTAAGATACAATGACCGTTACACCAACGATAAGGTAGTCTCTCACGACTTAGTGGACATTATAGATAGTGCAATAAAGTTACCATAGGTGGAATTGTTTTTATTTTTTCACAATAAGCGTTGTTTCCAAACAACACGTATTGAAATTTGCCTTCGGAGATATGTATGCGTCAAACCGACCGGTTGAGAATAAAACCACATTTTTTTCTCTAATTATTTCAGATGAAATTTGTCTTCAATGGCATAAAATGCGACGACTGGATATATAACTTAATGGATAAATTCAATAACGTTACGAATTAGGCTAAAAGCTAAAAACGGATGCTAATTACTTGACTTCGTTAATAATTATAGAGCCATACCGTTGCATCCAGAAGTTGGCCAGAAATATCAGTTGATGCACCACTAGCGGTTCCGCTACTGTTGTTGTCATTGTTTTGATTAGTTCTATTGGCGACCTCAGTGTTGTTATTTGAAGTAGCTGAAACTCTGGAAGTACTATTACTATTGTCGTTGGTGGAACCACCACCTCTACCAGAGGTAGTGCCACTCGACCTTCTATTGACAATGACTGGTGAGCTATTTGAGGCATTTGGATTATTTGAAGATGAAGTCGGTGTCATTTCACCGTCACTCAGTTTCGTTGTACTCAGGTTATCGACAACACTACTGTTAGCACTGCCCGAGGAGCTTGAGCCCCTGCCAGATCGAAGATTGGCACTCGCACCAGCACCAGCAATATGAACCATGGCAGTATTAGGGGTTAACTCTTTGGTAAGAGACCCAGTATCTCCTTCGGAGCCAGGTCCTATCCACATTGTCATTCCGGCACCGACTGGATTCGCAGCTGACCGATTGCGACACATTCGGCGTTGATGCGAAATTAAACTGTTCGCGGTAATAATAAATTATATAATAAATAAGCTAAACCACGATTATGTTTATAACGTTCATCTACACATAAAAGTAGTGGGTAACAACATCTATCACTGAAGTAAGGAGGAAGCTCAAGTAGGAAATAACAAATTTGACATCAGTTACAAATAGTGCACTAATCTTCACTACATAACGTCTGTTAGTTGAATGCAAAAGTTTATGGCTTTATTGCGAGTGGTTAGTTGAATTTTAGATCAAAAGAGATGGCCTATAGTCTCCACCTAAAGAAAAGGCTGACAAATAAGCTTTAGTTAATATATAACCGAAGATTATGAGTAGTGTGCGACAGGGTGACTCAGTAGTTAGAGAAACAAATTCCGAAGCAGGTTCGAGCCCTGTCCGAGATAAATTCAAGGCAGTACATAAAGAACTTTCAATAACAATACCCAGTCACCGTCCCACTCACCAATACATAATCCTACCTTTTATTTGTATGTTGAATTTTTCAATTGTCCGGTCAGGTGCCCTTTGTTGACAAATAAAATTTTATTATATATATATATATATATATATATATATATTTGAAGAGATATATAAAGACTTGGATATTTGGGTATGCAAAATACTTTGTGTCTAAAATAAATATGCATAAAACTGGCTCGAATGAGGATATGACATTTACCAAAATTAGTTTTTATTTGCTGTGATATTTGTATTGAATAGTTGATAACGAATAGAGAAAGGAGTATCCGAAACCTCAGTGGAAAAGCGGAAAAATTTTAGACTACAAAATTTTCAATGGACAATACACGAATGGAAGGATGCAAAGTGACAGTACCAGTAAGAACACATCACTCACAGAGACCGATAAGCTGTGCACCTGGAAATGTAAATGAATCGCGATTTTACCGTCCTACAAGTGTCATTACAAAATCCGCAATAATCAAAGGCTGCATAAAAACATTATGGCTGCATTGAGCATTTAGATATTTCGTTCACAGAATTAATAGGATTCCGTTTCGCTGTAGTTTCAATTTTATTTGTTTAACTGGTGTTTGCCCTTTTATCGGGTCTTAATTTTAATTTCTTCCTAATTGACTTTATCTGATCCACACCTTTTATAGAATTAGGATTTCTCCTAATGATAATCTTATTGAGCCTTCCATTTTAAGTCAATACTGGTATATGAATTCATGGCTTAATAACCTATGATAATTTTTCCTCACAATGTTGCATTCATCTTTAACTATATATGAATGCAAATATATGGTTTGTACATCTATTTATAAAAGATGTTGGTATGACTGAAAATGTAGTGGACTCATGTACCATATTGACTGTTAATCGTATTTGCTTCACGTTGAAGTAAACTAACACCGTTGCTTATAAATTTATTTATATGTGCGTAATTACATGTGATATAACTACGTTTATGAAAGGTACTGATAAAAGTAAATATGTAGTGAAGTCATAGAGGTAGACTGAACTCTGTACTTCTGACTAATTCTGTGCGTAAAGAAAGAAATTTAGGCAACTTCAGTAATATTAGTGTACAAGTATTTAAGCCTATGTGTTACGGATATAATTAGAATTATAAATAATTGTTTGAATTCAATAAAATATTATCTATCAAATACGGTGTAATAGAGGAAAAGACATACTTCAGGAAAGACCATTAAATCAAAAAATATATGTAGTAAAACCTGAAAACATTAGCTATCCACACTAATATATATAAACGCAGTAGAAAATTAAATCAGATATGTATATTATATATATATATATATATATATATATATATATATATATATATATATAAGATATTCATAATTATATATATCTTTAAAATGCCCATTGCCTTCGAGTATGACACAGTATATTTTTTATTAAGGAGAGAAATAATACCAACGTGGATAATGGCCGTTTTATTTCGGCACTACTCATCAATGCTTTACAATCATTTAATTATACACATCCTGGGATTTCATTTTATTAAATTGGTTCCAACTAGTTGGATTAAATCGAATCACTAAGGATAGCCTTCCTAGTATCAAATTTAACATTACATACACCACACAGAGAATCACGAGGTTGGATGCCACGAATCGCTTGCCAATTCCCACCAAATCCCTCATAATCTATAGATGCCCATGTATGAGCGGTAGCATATATACTGGACGTGCGAAAAAGCTATTAATCCACATATTCCAGCAACATTTACCGCAGAAATAAATTTAAAAAGTCTTGGCATTGTCAGGAAAATCAACTAACTTCGAGCATATATTCGAAACGAGTCACCGAGCCAATCTGACGAGTTTCTCAATTCGTACGCAATGCAAAACAGAGAGTATATATATATATATATATATATATATATATATATATATATATATATAGCCACCAGAACATACAATAACATAAAAAAACTACCGTCAGTCAGGCGTTCTGATGCGTTTCGACCTTTCATGATCTTCATCAGATTACGACAGCAGACTGACTAGTGAGAATAAAACCGAAATCAATGATTGCTTAATTGCATTGTTTATTATTATGTATGTGGCGAAAGCTGCAAGCAATTAATGTTCGTGACTGCATAGAAATTGTGCAGCGAACATTTCCAGCCAAGTACAATGTATTTGAGACTATTAGAGGTGAGAGCCGCATATCTAATTTTGCTTTCCATATATATGCATCGCGGTCGATTCTCACTAGTCAGTTTTCTGTTTACTCTGATGACGATTATGAAGGGTCGAAACGCATCAGCACATGTGACTGACGATATTTTAGGCACATTGTTCGACTGGTTAAATACAATGGGATTGGTGATTACTTCAAGCTCGTAAAAGAATAACACTAATCCCCTTGTATGAGGTAATCACCAATCAATGAGTCCAATTCACGATTATCGATATTTAAGGAAATAGCTCCTCTTTAATAATCTTTAAGTCAAATCACATAGCTCGATCGATACTAAAGTAACGGCTTTCTTATATCATAATTTATACTCTACATCTTTATATGCAGCTCATAATTTCGCAAAGTCTAATCTAAAAATCATATTCGCATTTTCCGGAAGTAATTGGCCTCCATTTTGATTTTAGTCTTTGACGATGAAACTGCTGATAACGTCTTCTAATTCCAATGGTGAATAATTATAGCTGACAAAACATTAAAGTTTTTTGGTGCTAGGACAAAATTTTTTATCACGATTTAAACCATTAGGTATCTATTTCTTCAAATTTTGTATAATAATCCCTAGCTTAGATTATTTATCCTCAAGCCTTATTCTATTTTTTTCAAATCAATGTTCTTAAAAAATTTGAAGCCATAAAATTATTTATTTTTTGGAGATTGGTTCAAAGTGACACTTTTATATGTTTACCATCAAAAAATGTAGTTAAGTTCATACAGCTTATCTTATAATGGATCTACCAGTATCATTAGCTCAAATGGCATCTTTATTATAAAACGGTTGCGACGGAGACAAAAATGCAGGGTTGACATAAATATCAACGCAGACATAAATTCGTATTTTTTCGATAAACAATTCAATGAAAAAGAATTACAATGACAAAACGATGACATAATCAGGCTTCACTGTATGGGCTGCAAATAAATACATGTCCGTACATTTCCAGTGGGGATGGAACCTACATTAGCCTAATCTATCTTCATTCATATGTCTGGATTGAGAAGCTTTAACAGCGCTGACTGTATGAGGCTCGAACCGGAGCACATTTCCTTCGGAGTCTGAGACTATCTACTGTTCATCCGTATCGCTTACTACACGCATTTTGAAGTCATAGGGCAACATATGTTACTGGTTAGTATTCCGATAAGGTGCATCGGTTCGAGTCCTGTCCACAACAAATTCTGGACAGGACATGAAGAATTCTCAAGAAGGACAAAACGGTCTAGTGGATGAATTCCCATTGCCAACTGATGCAATTCTTAATTTATACTGACAAGATATATCTAATCAGAATCCTGTCATTAGATTCTAAATCAATATATATATATATATATATATATATATATATATGTGTGTGTGTGTGTAGGGGTGCATATTGTTAGTATAACCTAAAAAATGCACAAGGTAATACACTATCCTTATTAACTAATTCAATTGATCAATACAGAACAGGAAAGTTAAATAGAACTGTTATTTCATGAGGCAAGTATGAGAGCTTACTGGCGGACTTTTATTATATAACCATGAACAATACGAACTATAATGAATCCATACTTCATTTGCCATCGCGAAGGAAAAAATGGTCGCCTTATCTGCTGAATCGTGTGGGGTGGATAAGCGAAATTAGGCTACTTCAGACACCTTTATCTTGGTTTTAGGTGACTTGATTGTTCAAATTAGGAGCTTAAGTAACGCAGAGTTTAAACTTGGTGTAAGATACATGTTAAGCTCGATGCTCAACAATATTGATGAAAAACTGTTTGATAGCTGCGCAGAACATAGATTAGACTTAAGACATACAAGTTTCAGACATAGTGTAGGGTGTTGCGCAAATTGCATCCTCCAGTCCCCGGACAATGGTGGACTCAAATAGATCATGTAGCCATTAGTTATAGATGGCGCGGTAGCATCCAGAATTGTCATTCTTTTTGTCGATTCGGGCCCTGTACTTATCCGTTGTAGATTCGCACTCTTTTTTCCGGAAGAATAGATGTCAAATAGATGTTAGCAGACTCGAACAACCATCTTTCGGACAAAAATATGAAGCTATTCTGAAGTAAAAGCTATTTTATCTTGATGACGAAAATTTAAATTCCATTATGAGTAATGCAGGTACTATTGTATGTGGGATGTTAGCCTCCGTTAAAATAGTCCTTGGGTCTTAGTAAAATCAATAAAGATTCTCGAAGATAGATGTCAAATTCTAGTAACTCGGCTTTTAACATTACTCACATAGATATAAAACGCCAACTTAAGCGCAGTCTAAAAGTTGTTCTTGAATCGTCTTAGCTCAGAAAGGCTGAAGAGATGGAAGAAGCGTTCACATCGGGTAATATCCATTGTTGGTCCCAACTAACCCGCGCAATAGGTCCGCGAAAATTAAAAGTTAGCGAAATAATACGTGATAGTAACAGCTATTTAATAACAGGTGGTAGGTGGGTTGCACAATTAAAGCATCAAATATCGTAGGCACCTGCGTCAGTCCCGATCCCCAAAAGTATAGCTGAATTAACAGCGCGGAAAGTAAATCTTGAACAACCATCAGAGTTAGAACTAAAGGATGCAATCCTATCACTTAAACAGCGCAAATCTGCAGGCCACGATGATTTGCTATCGAGCTTGTTTGAGGATGGTGGCCATATAATTTCGGGAGCGTTGACTAACCTCTCTCAAACAGTATGGAATGAGGAGAGTGTACTGCTTGCTTGGAATGACTTGACCATCATTCCAATCTTCAAAAAGAGGCAATCTTAATTCACGTGATAACCATAGTGGTATAGGCTTCACTGCAGGTATATCCAGGTTCTTTGCTTCGTAAATTTTACGCCGTCATAGCGCTTCGCGTGCATCCCATAATGGAGTATAAAAACCCGGATTCTTGAACAGCGACATGTATATCGCCGTCTTACTAGACTATAAGGGTGCATTTTACTCAGTAGATCTCGATGTTCTGTTCATTATTCTGTCGAAAATTGGTGTAACCACTAAATTTGTAAATATTACACGCGCACTTTACACAAACACTTCCAGTCGCTTTAAGATCTACAACGAATTAACGCAACTTTATTATTAGTTGTGGAGTTTGGCAAAGTTTCCCACTTTCCCCATTTTGTTTAATTTTGTAATAAATACTTCTATGAACAATATGTATCCGTGAGTTGAGGATGCCGGTGTCGAAGTACATCCAAGCGGTAGATTAGTCGATCTTCACTATGCAGAAAATATCGTATTATTATTGCACAATGGAAAATCTGCTTAGGCCACTTCGAATAGATTAGTAGTCGCTGTTCATTTTTCAGTATGTAATTTGCATACAATAAATGTAATATAAGTTCACTGGGCCACTCATCACTCACTCTAAATCTGCAACTGCTAAGTGAAGATCTGGACATCGTTGACAGGATTACATACCTTGACAGATCTATGAATAATTAAGGCAATATGTTTGACGAGATGAGTATGAGAATCGCGAAAGATAGAGTAGCTTTATTGAACCTTCACCATTTATGGAGAAACGCGAGTATTTCGCTCTGCCTTACAGGTCATATTTACAATGCATCTGTACGCACAGTTTTAGTAAACGCTAGTGAGACTTGATTTACTCGTGCATGTATGTAAATGCATTTAAATGAGCAGATCAAAAGCTTTTGATACATGCATGCATGCGTGCCTGTTTCAATTGTCGTAAAGACCATCCCCTCCTCAACGTGGTACGACGGTGTCAACCATGTTTCGATGGCCGATCGTACATGGGCTAACGGGGCCATGGCGGTGGTGTCACCAGGGCGTGGTGGATTTCCGACCGGCAATCGGATCTCCTATAAAATACCACATGAGCCCGACGACGGCACCATGACGCGGCGTGTGTTCCCCGCCACAAAAGGGGACAACAGCCACAGGATTACATGGACTCCTGGACAGTACCCCGTACTTCCGAATGGCGAATGAGCTCTCAACAGCCACCGGCAACCATGCTAACTTACTGCTGCCTTGCAGACTGCGCTTGGATGTGCAAAGGCTAGAGGTGCGTCCTCGATCAAAAAGCCGAGTGGTGAGGGGACACCACTTGTACCAAATTCCCAAAAAACTCCATGAAATGGAGCCGGCTTATCCTCTAAAAGGAGTCAGCCGCAGTAAAGTAAGTAAGTAAGTGAGACTTTGACTCATAGTGTTGATGATTTTAGACGCTTACATGCATTCCACCATCATTGTTTACGAAATATTTCACGTGTAGGTTACAAACAACGAATAACCATAATTAAACGAATATTTGTTGCACGGGCGGTGATTAAAATTACTTTAAAGCAAGGTTGCGACCTTGATATAAACAGGATGATTTGGCTTTTCCACACAATAGAAAACTTAGTTTATACTGACAAATGTATGTACATAATGGGTCAGATGTTTATTTCAAGATCGCAACCTTGATTAAAAGTAATTGTTATCACCGCCCGATTAAAATTAAACGAATAACCATCACTGACGTTTTAGACGTATTTTTGGATCAGTCAACAAATGCTGCCTGATAGAAAAACAACCAAGGCTCCATCAAGCGCGTTGGCTCAGTCACGTTTTCAGTATGTCCTCAATTCGATTGCCCAGTAGAGCACTATTCTCTCACTCATCGTCCGATTGGCGTAAAAAGGTAAGGTGAGCGAATTACTTTACTTTACTTTACTGCGGCTGACTCCTTTTGGAGGATAAGCCGGCTCCATATTCATGGAGTTTCTTGGGAATTTGGTACAAGTGGTGTCCCCTCACCACTCGGCTTTTTGATCGAGGACGCACCTCTAGCCTTTGCACATCCAAGCGCAGTCTGCAAGGCAGCAGTAAGTTGCATGGTTGCCAGTGGCTGTTGAGAGCTCATTCGCCATTCGGAAGTACGGGGTACTGTCCAGGAGTCCATGTAATCCTGGTGAGCGAATTGAGACATTACAGAAAAAATTCAAGTCAACTAACTTCAAATTGGGTAGGTTGGGACCCATTGGTCTACTAGGACGGGGTCCACGTGCACATCATAGTTCTTAGTTGGAAACCCTGCGCGATATTGCATCGAGTCGAGCTCGGTGGCGATCGTGTCGCAAATTTCTAGTAGAATGATCTTTGTAATTTTAATTTCTTAGTTGGCCAGAGTTAGCTGCGAGGTTTGGCAGTGTTTTGACGTGATACGATAAAAGCCAAAAGGAAACCGCGTTGTCGATGTTGCCTTGCCTTAACGTTGACTTGGTCATAATGGTGTTGAACACAGGTTTTTTGGCCTCACTTTTCGAGTGATCTAGGTAAATATACTCATAGGTGATAGGTCCTTCCCTTCATAAATCTCTAATAGTTTGTGTGCCTAAATCATTATTATTTATTAGCACATTAAGAACCATTTTCATGTTTATTTTTCTTATGGTTATGTGGAATTGAAACGTAAGTCTGTAATGACTTCCGTATTGCTGTGCATGATGATGATTAACATACGTAGGTCTGCCTACATTGACAAACGATGATAAGTCATAAGGTAGGCACGATAACGGTTTTTATTTAAAAGTATCCAGAAAATACGCAGAATATGTTTGTCTTGAAGATAAAAGTTTCCGAATGAAGCAACCAAGAAAATGGAAACTAGATGTATATTCACGCTAAATAATACTTAAGTCTTCCACAGAGGATCTCGGAAGAGCGTCGAGCAATGCGGCCAAACAAACAGGACAACTTCACTGAACGCGTTGAGGATCAGGGAAGTTACATGCGATAGCACTAGGCACATAATGGCGAAAAAGTGGTCAAGTACTACGACAGTAGAATGTTAAGTCGCATTTATCAAGAGCTAGTGCAGTGCAACACGGTGCGTGATAACAGATGCTGATAGAGAAAATGGTGACAATAATCATTTCATGTTCATGACAGCAATGACAACGTTACTGGTATGGCTGGATTTAAATCGAGCCAAGTAAAGGAAATGAAAAAAAATTATTAAGATTAGTTCAGTCATTTTTTGCAATTGGAATGTGAATTGAGAAATAAATTTTGTGACGAAGCAAAATTTAATTATAAGGTAGGTATACACAACGCAGTCAACAATAGCCAATACCTTTTCGACTACACTATCTAGTACTTTATATTGTCAATTTCGAAAAATAATTTGGATTAATTTGAATTGAATACATATAATATACAATAAAGACAAGAAGAAGGAAGCCCATATGTTGAGACATGTATAAACAAGCACACACCTGCGCAAAGAATTCACCATTTTATATTTCATTTATTAGCGAACTTCTTTCGTTTATTCAAATGATGATTAAGTGTTGTACGAAACTGTTCAACGATTTCTAATTTAAAGAAAACCACAACATACTCTCGATTTGGAGTGCAATTTTCATAAATAATATGATCGGATATTGTGAAGACGTTCTCTCCATTTGCCAATTATGTTTAGTCTGAAATTCTCTTGAACTCGCTTTATTAATAATCATCTAACCTGGCTTATATGGCGCATTGAGCAGCTATTTTATATGAAAAATAACCAATGTTGGAATGTTCGATTGCACGGAGTTTACCCTTTACACTTGTTTTTCACAAATATTGTCCAATGTCACAAGTACCCCATATTGGAAAAATACCACTACTCAGACCAAGCAAAAACAAATTGGAGCTAACGAACTAGAAATTAAAAATATATGTGCTAACAGCTGAACGACTTATTACCTGTACTTTTGTCGAAATGCTTTACCGCAACGAAAACACTTGTGTGGCTTTTCTCCAGTGTGCGTTCTTAGATGTTGCACCACATGACTCTGCTGACGGAAGAGTTTGCCGCATAACCTGCAGCCGTACGGTCGCTCACCGCTGTGAACTCTAAGGTGTGTGGTCAACTGAATCTTCTGCTTAAATGCACGACCACATTGGGGACATGGGAAAGGTCGCTCATCCGTATGCGTCCTCAAGTGTTGTACAAGGCCAGCCTTCACAGCAAAACCCCTATGACACTGGGGACAACGGAACGGTCTATCCCCATTTCCGCCACCTCCACGAGGGGAGCTTAAGCTATCAAAAGGTGAAGTAGACGAACAGTTAAGGTCAGCCATGCCACTGCCAATCGAGTCGGCCGCTGGCGAAGTTAGCAGTTTATCTGGAGAACTATTGGCCAAGCCGACTGTAGTACCACCACTCGTCGAAGATGGAGGAAAACTAAGACCAAAAGCGGCAGCCATAGCCGCTGCCGCTGCTGCTCGGGCTCCTTTACTCCGATGGTCACCACCATTACCCGAAGCTCCACTATTTGTCATGCTTCCGGTGACACCAACTCCAGTTCCATTGTTGTTTAAGCCGGCAGTACTAATTTCAGATTTAAATAATAATAATAATAATAATAGCAGTAATAATTTTAGTCCGGAAGAGACTCAGTAACAAATTAGTTATAACAGAGGCACAGCTGTAAATCAAGTGTGTAGTAGTGCATCTAGACGGAGCTAACTGCCTGGCTAAATCAGCGTATATTAGCGCAGATAAAAAGCGGACTATCTGTCTGGTTTTCATCATAGTAATGTGGTTAGTCATTTTTGTCTGTTTGAATTTTAAACAATACGTATAAAATTATACATGCCTTTATGTTTGATAATTTTCGACCGTCCATGAATCATTCGTCCTAAAAATTATTGTTTTACTTTCTGTTAAACTACTGAGTTAATGTATAATTTTGCGCTTTAAAGACGACCAACGCAACAAACTTCAGAAACTGTTTAATTAAATTTTCCCATGTGAACTCTTGACTGTATGCATATATTTGTGAACTTAATTTTACCTAACTCATTAAATCATGATCAGGATGGCGTAGAGATATTTGCGCAAAGACTATTTAGTTACGTTTCTGTGTTGAAGCTTTGGCGTGCATGCAACATTGTTTGTGTGCTTTTAAATGAATGAAAATTATTTCTTGAATATTTTTATTATGAGGTTAAATAAACCGACAATTTTTATCATTTTTGTCGCTAAATCTGGTTATTATCGCCGAAATTCATTTGTTGACTTCTTCACAGGAATTGTGGCAGTCGTTCTAGTCGGATCTGGTTAACTGTACAAAAGATAACATTGAAGGAGCCTACAATATATGTCAGACTATGAGGAAAGGTTGTCCATAGGATGATGGTAACTTTAGGTGGTTCAACAACCGTTAACCATTCCAAGCTACATCCAGAGGACAGCACGGATGAAAATCTTATTAAGCAGAGCATGGATTACGACAAATGCCGGAATCTACAGGCGAGGGACAGTTTTTCGGTTATCCGATAAAATTTAAAATCATTGATTAAAATAAAATCATCATGCAATTTATACGTCTTAAATAGGCAGAATGAAAATCATGTATTAGACAAGTTATTGCATATGAGGTCAGGAGAAAATGCTTAATTTCACATGCAAATTGTCTTTACTGCCTACCTACCAACAAGAGCCGGTACAAAACCTTAAACTCACTATAGATTTGGTTAAGTAATGTTAGGAAACTAGTTCGAGGAAATGCTCTTTCATGACTAAAATTATATTCAAAACCGTCAAAAAGTATGAGTTCCTGTATAATTCTTGCAAAATATCAAAAGGTCACTACATCGCGAACCATAAGGTTCTCATGATTTGACGCTAGTTAGATATTTCTAGCAGCTTCATTGCTGCATGCACGAGCCAGGGTGCGATCCACTCTCAGTTTTGCACAAGTTGCCACATGATAAACATATTTTTAGGCATTTTGGTTTCGAGGTGAGATAATGACCTTTATTCATAATGATCCATCAGAAACAAAGGAGTCTCTGAAGGCCTAGTCTATATTTGTATCAGTTGTTCTTGCACAAAAGCCTCACGAATAAATCATATTCTGAAAGCCAACGTACTTTGATTAGGTAAATTGTTTGAGCCAATAGAAAAACTGCAGTAAGCTCTTTTGTTCTAAACAGAGGAATATCATAGTATACTTATCACACTTACAAAATGGTCTATCGGAATACAATGAAAATTCACCATTCTATCTGCACGGATTACTCTACAACGCCTTGTAACGATATATCATTCGTAATGGAAAACAGAATTTACCACGACCAGCGGCATGAGGCCGCATTCACAACTATTTTTAGCCCAGGTCCATCTTCTCACAGCTCCAGTTTCTTCGAAATCTTGAGAAAAACAAAACAAAGCTACCGCCACTCACATGTAATGACGCGTTTCGACATTTCATTGTTACTATCGTAGTACAGCATCAAAAAAGGTAGCAAGCACCAAATCGCAATGCCGATAAATTTTATTTAACTTAAAAATGCGGCACCCAAACTTAATAGTTCATATACATAAATGATTAGAAATCCGGTTGCTCAATCTCCATGCAATCACGAAAAGAAAATTATTTGTAGCTTTCGCAACAGTAATGTCTTTAATTTTTTAACAAATGAAACTTGTGAGGATGAGCAGACTGATGAAGGCTACCGATAAGGAGAGCCGAAATATCTCGCAGAAAGAAAACTACTGGAACAATAAAAGCTGCGTTAGTCAAAACGCAGATCAGGTAATTTCAATTATTCCAGGTTCGCAAAAACAATCTTCATTCATATAACAGAGCTTTCCGCTCCATCCACGTAAGCAAGATTGTCGCGTGCTTTTATGTCGACCATGGAAAGTCTAAATGCAGCACTATTTGTGACAAAGTGTAATTTCAATATGTTGTGCGACTGGTTAAAATAATTGGATTGGTGCTTATCAAAATTTATCAAACTTAATTTAAATAATCTTTTTTTACCACTCGCAAAATAAATAAAGATACAATCAATAACATTTTTGAATACCTATTAAGGCCGGAGGCCAAATATAATAACTTTTTACAGATATAATAAATGAATATGTACGAGATCGCAAAAGTAAAGACAGACAACATTTTTGCTAGTTGTCTTATAATAAAATTACATTCGCTCATCTATAATAAAAAACAATTGACGAACTTTTCTACTTAAATCAAGGTTGCGATTTTGATATAAACACCAAGCCCATACATATGTCAGTAAAAATCAAGCATCGTATAATATTGGGAAGGAAATTCATCCAGCAGACTGATTTCGTCCTTATTGGGAACTTTTCACATACTGTCAAGAATTTGCCACAAAAATGCTCGAACCTGGGCACGTCTCCTTCTGACTCTGTTGCTCTAATCACTGAGCGGCAGGGAGCAAAATATGCCACCTGATCGCATCACACTTTACACTTGCTAAACAAAATACATGAATGTACATTAAACTGCGGATATCTGTTGATGAAAAAGGTTCAGTGTAGAGGCATGAATAATGGATTCTAAATGCTAACATCCGTAAAAGGAAATCTGGATCTCCCACTCAATTAGTCGCATAAAAGCTTATGCTGGACGCTGCTTGTCGTAAAATTATCGCAGCTTATTTTCTATTACAGTGTCTTGTTTAGTAATGATACGCTACGACTAATGTAAAATGCCCCACATAGCACATAAATGTTGAGCCAAAGAAACACAGGTCCCTTAGCCGTTTCGCTAATCCACCGAAATTTCCATCGTAACCTGGCGAGCAGGATGTATGGATGAATTCAAACACATTGTCTCTGCTAACGCAATAGACATCGATTATCTCGATTGGATGGGGATAGTCTAACGAAGATCAAC
Organism: Eudiplozoon nipponicum; assembly: GCA_029291075.1. Classification (NCBI taxonomy): domain Eukaryota; kingdom Metazoa; phylum Platyhelminthes; class Monogenea; order Mazocraeidea; family Diplozoidae; genus Eudiplozoon; species Eudiplozoon nipponicum. The sequence goes on from JAQBSW010000094.1 coordinate 100,264, forward strand.
CGAGTAAATGAGAGTAGCTCGTAAATTTCACTCTTGCTTTATGGGTATCATATATCGGTCTCTATGTTCATGTTATATAAACTACGTGAACAGGAAATAAATTAGAGACCTATTGCTCAATTGAGTATCTACGCTGCCAAGGTGCACGTGCTGATAGCTACTTCCTAAATAGTTGAGATCATCAAGTTGACTTTGATGATGAAGAGAATGGGTCTGTTGCTGCTGCTGCTGCTGCAATGCTGAGTTAACAAAGTCAGCACTCACTACCCCAGTAATGCCAGGCGGCATACCTGTACCTCCTGAAATACTCCCAACAATGCCGCTTGTAACAGGGCTGGTGTGACCAAAGCCAGCTCCACCGAGCATTGACGTGCTGTGCAAGTTTGACGCCTGTTGCGTATATCCACCACCCATACTGTTATTTAAAGTGGCATTGTTCAAGCCAGCTGTTCCAATTTGGTTATTGGTGTTGTTATACGGCGAAAGACTAGAATTATTGTTCATACTTGTGCCACTAGAGAAGCCCGGCAAATGGCGCACTAACTCTACATCTGGTTCCTGTCTGAAATTAAATAAGCAAGAAAATATTTATTTAAAATATTTAATAAATCATATCTAAAAAGAATAATATTAGAACATACACTTAAACCTAACAAGAAATAAAGACATTGAGTTATCGAATTATCTCTCATGTAGACCGTGATTCAGTTGCTCGAATATGAACTTCAACGTACAAACGACAGAAGTTTACTGTCAGCATATAGGAAAATTGTCTACTATGCATACGTGAGTGAATACATAGAAATCTAGATCTGGGGCATAGCAGGCTTTATTGGTAAAGACTTGCTGCTAGATTCAATTAGATTTTCACTAACTCAAATACCTCTTAAACAGTAAGGGAACTGTGTAACGCTGCGAAATGGTGGATATCGAGAATAACAGCGACTGGACACCGGAGTCTTCTGTCATCTGGCATTCAGATAAGCAACTGACCTTCTCGGAACGTGCCACAGCCAACGCAATTAACGTTTTCACCCTGGATTCAGCGAAAATAGCACAACTAAGAGGAGTCAAACAGGATTGAGACTTTTAGAATTAGCTAATGATTAATGCCATCTAACACACAATTGAAATTGAAATACACAGGACAGAGACTATGTTTCGTTCCATGAAGATTCTCAGGCGGTGGCAGCTATACTCGGCCATCTTCCATATCAAAGCGGAAAATTACGTATGATTTAAAAATGATAACAGTAATGGAAAGAATATCGTCAGTTACTAATATTCGACTAATCTACCACCTGGGATAACTTCTACGTCTACATCCTTAACGTATAGAAGAGTATAGTTCGTAACGGCCTGAGTAATTAAATCAAACAAAAAGGGAGAAAACATATCTTTGTAGGACGTTTCTGTTGATGAAAACATTGTGCCATAGTACAGTGGAGATCATAGCGCTTTACATTATTGATACAGGCAAACCTTCGAGGATCTTGACTGATGCAGGCACATTTGAAAACTGTTCCATGAAGTATCCAGCCTGATGATCAATACAAATATAAATAAATATAGGCCTTTAGTTTTTGCGAACGCTTATGTCATTCTATACAGCCTATTCAGTCAAGGATTCAAGATTAGCTTTCATATCTTGTATAAGTTGGCGAATATTCGCTCCACTAGTTTTATAATAAACTGAGCTAGTAGGAGTACACGCCAGGTTTAATGAATCCACAGGCGCATCGGAGAACCAGGAACTAATTCTACTGGAACGAACCATGTATCTGCGTTAAACGTGCACGTTACGTCCGATTTTTCATCATTAGGGTCACTTAATTTCGATATTAAAAAATCTTCCTTTCGTTCTTCGAGTAGAATTACCTATTTCTGATGCAGATATTTTATACCACGTGCAAGTTCCTGAAAGCAGGAACAGTACGATATTAAATTACACAATGATTTATAAAATTACAACATCTCCTGAGAATGCATAATCTACTCAATCTAAGGATTCTGATGCACATAGACAGAAGGTTTTGGTCTGAAGACCGGCACACTAGCCGAACATATCGGCAACAGAACTCTAAATCTTTCCGGTACCATAGAAATGCAACAACCTAGCATAAAGCCACTAATTTGGATTAATGAATTATTTAAAACTTAGTGCCAAAAGGCAATGTGCGCAATTATGCCAGATGAGGAAAGCTAGTTTCTATAGCTAAAGGAAACTTTAGACACTGGCGTCTCAAATCCAGTTGCTCTGAGCAGATGATCCCATAAATTCTGATGGCGGACATTCTAATAGATGGAAGACTTCAAATCTAAATGATCAAACTCACTAGACATGGGACACCCAGTGTTTATTTACGTATAAAATTGAATAGTAATAAGCAGTGAGACAATTTTTTTAAATTATGATGCACAGTTACATGTTATGATCATACGTATATACGTTCTATGATAAAATGTACGAAAAAATAAGTTTTAACCAAACGCACTGCTTCCTACTTAATCAATATTAGAGTGGTAGGAGATTGGTTGACTAGTTTTGGGCATGTAAACTTTAAATTTAAAAGTAACGATAGCCATAAATTTTAATCACATATAAGAAAAATATCTAACGTTTAATAATAATTTTATCAATTCTTCTTATAAGATGCGATATAGCAAAATAATAGTACAGAAAATTGGGTCATCACTTTGTTACGAATTATTTCTATTTAAATAAATAACAAATGAAAGCATATAAGGCGACCATTGAGCGGACAGGAGTTAAGCTTCTAAAATGGTAGTATATTGAGAAGCTACAAACATAAACCCGACGTATCATTACGATTTCAGCAGCACAACCGAACTTAAAAATTAACGCTTCACCAACGTAAACCAATGAAAGCATAAATATAATTCTGTGGTATGTAAAAGAACACGAGCGCACTCATTTATATATTGGTATAAAATATTCCATAACACGTTGCAGTATAGTTTGTTATACAACAGTACTAATACTATATTTTTAAGACTCCAATAAGAATGTGGAATGATAATCTCAAACAATCATCAGCGTTACACATAAGAAACGCAATTTTATCTATTAAAAATCGCAAAGCTGCAGCTTATCACTACTAGTGTGTCGGTTCGTAAAATCATAATGTTGTAAGTTTATAGCTGGGTTGACAATTAATAATTCAACTATCAATAGCACCTTTATTCAGCCATGACTATTAAAATATTTTGGTAAATGAAAGGTCAAATGCTCCAAATATCCCAGATGATTTTATTATACGTTCTTAATTAATCTTGAAGACATTGAGTTCGATGCGATGGAAAAGGTTAACAGGATTTGTTTAATTCATACTATTATAATTAATTTAAAGTTTATGATTGACTTAGACATATGAACACATTTATTATTTCATAACGAAATGAAGTTGGCTCCGAAGCCAAATGTAGTACAATTTAATTGTGGCTAAATACACTTAGTTAACAAATTTTTTACTACCATATACTACACTGATGGTTGATTGGCAGTGTAGCTAACTTAATGAATACGCCACGATAGATATATTTCAACCAACCATAAACTATTTACTTTTATAAAATATTAACGCTAAAATAACATGCTCTTAAATCATAGACTAAAAATTACATAGAGAAAGAAAATAAGCATGAAATCCATGAAGAATTCTTACTTTATAGGATCTGAAGATAACTGTCCAAATGCCTGAGGGAGAAGAAAGTTTGAAGTTCCGACACCAGCAACTGAAAGTAAGGGTGGTGCATTCATTAAATTTGCGGATAGACTTTGGGTAAATCTATTAGTACTCTTATTCAAATTATTTCTGGAGTCTTGATTTCGATTATCATTTGTATTCCCCTCATGATCTAACTCACTAAATACACGTGAAACTGCACTTAATTTATTTATGCAGTTTCTAAGATATTCAACAGTAAATGTTTCTTGGCTAAGCTGAAATTTAGTATCTTTTATTCGAGATAAAAATTCAGTTTCCGTTGTCTCAAGTGCCTGTTTTTGCTCAGTGACAGTTCGAAATTGATCAGCTTTTAAGCAAGTGAGTTGCGGTGGCTTTGCAGACTTTGATGGAAATCGTGTGGTCCATAATTCATCAAAATTACTAGAAAAATTCATGTCGTCGGAGGACAACTAGGAACAAAATTTATTGGAAGAATATTGGGAAGGAAATTGAATAAGCGAATAAACTTTGGTAGATGTATTATTAGACACACGGGAATAATATCGATTCACTTTAGGCATAATAGATAAAGCAAGATAGGTTCCAAAAATAAAACATTATAAATATATCCATTGATGTTAATACGTTACAATTTACTTTTAAAACGTGCTAGCAAGACTTATATTAAAGAAAGTATGTAAAACAATGCTATTAATTTTTTTTTATAAAAAGAAGAAAATTGCTAAAGCATTTGTCTAAAGTTCTAAGAATAACTAATATTGCCTTAAAATTTTAATAATATTTAACTCATTTTGCTTTTATAAACGAACTTATTTTTTAAATTAAAAATTGGTCGTATTAAAATTTAATTAATCAAATATGCATTTTAAAATTTTTATTTTCTTATTATTTAAGTTTTAGTTACTATGGTTATTTGGCGTGCATCAATTTTAAAATGCATATAAGGTAATTCATGTCCAGTTAAATGAAGATGTTACTGCGATTGATATTATAAAACATTTATTGTCATTATTCTGTCAAATAAAGCGAGTAAAGATCCCTCAGTCATATACCCTCTGTTGAGAATATTTGTCATGCGTTTACACGCATTTTAAGAAAGCCGATATTGATGCAATGATTTTAAATAATAGGTTTTGGAGTTTTCAGTTATTCATCTATAAGTCTTATTGAAAATTTTTCAATGAATGTGCCCGAATTGTTTGGCAGACTGGATAAACAATTGTGGGTTCAATTACATATTTTGATAATTTTACCAAATAATGATTTGAAGGAAAATAATCTTAAAAAGGGGTCATTGTTTTGAACCCTATAAAAATTACCATTGATAAGTAGTGCAAGAAATATAATTCCGTTTAACGTGACGAAGAATTGTCTGTGTAATATATATCTAAAAGTGAATCTAAGTTTGAATTTACAAATACTTAGATTAGCAAGTTCTTTAACGATTGTATGCATGGAAATAGTACTAAAAGCCTTAGAGATATCTAGAAATATAACAATGACATCTTTATTTAGGGACAAACGTTTAAAAATTACACTTAGTTATTTTATCATGCTTATTGTAAATGATTGATATCTGGAAATCAATGCTGATGTTGGCCTTAAAACTGAAAAAGTTGTTCATTATATTCAAAGATGATATTGTCCAGGACTTTGGTGAGTGCTGGTAGATTAGATGTTGGTCTTAAATCTTTTAACTCACTAAGAGTTATGATTTTTGGTGATAATGTAACATCTATTTGTTGCATTTCCTCCTCGATATGTTGAAACGTTATCATGTTGCTAAAGTTATACGCTAATAATTGTTGTTAGTTAATTGAGTGGAGAAGCATGTTGTTGGATAGGCTGTATATATATTTATAGAATGAATGGCGTTGTCTATCATATCTCCTGGAATATTTTTTATCTCCAAACGGTTTAAGTGTATTTTATTTTGACATTGGGGGAAGATATGTATTGTTTGGCTATTGAACTCCAAGATACAAGTTTACCAAATTGGCAAAGTATTAGGTTTAAATCAAATGAACATGCAATTTAAAAAATATCCTCACTGTTATCGCTATAGCATAGACCATTACTTTTTTCTTATCCTGTATCACCACAAACGTAAATAAGTTAACAATTTATTTTTATGCAAGTCTGTGTTAGAGATTGCGTATCTAGTATTGAATTAGTCCAAATTAGACCAGAAGGATAAACCAAAGACATCATAAGTGAAATGTAGAATCTCATTTGCATATGCTTTTTGTGCTCACTGGCGACTCATGAGTAAGAGCCGGTATTACGTCCTATGCTTAGGATATATTTGGTTAATATATTTCGTCGATAATAGAGTTAACTTCATATAGAGTCTTCGACAATGCAACTTCAAAGCTAAATCACTGTATATAATATATACTAAATCTGTATATGGTATCAAAAAATAGATTTCTGGATGGACAAATTTCAATAAAATTGATTCTTTTTACTTATTAACACCTGCTATTTCAAAAGATCCATACCCCATGGCCTTGATCTACATCAGATATCACGTTTGGCAATAATAATTACATCATTCAATAAAATATACAATAATTTCATATCGTTTGTTGTGAAGTGTATATGCGATTATATCTTTCGCTCATGCTGATTTGAATAGTTTTTTAGAACATTTTTCGTTTAAAGTCATGTTATGCATCTTCGTTGGTTGTTTGTGTTTGAGTTCATTTTTTTCTGTTTTTTATCCTGGACGTATTTTGTTAGACTGAGCAACGTTAGCTACCTGGCTCCAAACTTTATTCATGTTTTAATTTCATATAGATATACTTTACATTAACATTGATCTATTTGATTTCCATATTTTTATTTTATTCGGTAATTGATAGGCTTAAGAAACAGGTAAATAGTTCAACTTAGATATAGCTAAATTGAGCTCCTAACATAATATTCTGAATTTACAACTATCACGCCGTTGGAATAAAGTTTGTCATTGTATTGACATTGTATTGTACCGTCCTATTATCCCACATTCTTCGATCAAATATATAGTGGTTAAAGGGCGTAATACCGGCTCCTACTGATGAGTCACCAGTAAGCACGAAACGAATTTGCATGAGATTATACTTTCTGTTCATGCTGCCTTTGGTTTATCCTTCTGGTCACAACTGAACTATTTTGTTACTAGGTTCGCAACGCCTAATAAATACTTGCATATATATTAGTTCTTCTAAAAAAAACAGTATTTAACTGTTATATATTGAATTGAATGATGTTATATTTACCGCGTGATATGATAACTGATATCGATCAAGGCCATAGTGTATGAATTTACTGGAGTAACGGTGTTCAGAGATTGTTGTAGTTCTCAATTTCGCTGAACTATAGCATAAATGGATATACATCATGGTGGTAACATATTCCGACTCGGAAACCATAGCGTTAGTACCATGAACCTTTTCGGTACAATAATGTTGGTATCAGTTACTAACACAATAACCATAGTGTTAGTATACTTTACAGACTCGATATATATATTATATAGTGTGAGTTGGCGTTGGAGTCGCATTGCCGTAGACTATATGATGTTGGCTTCATTATTGCAGGTTTACACATTCGTCTAGGAGATTGTACCGTCCTATTATCCCACATTCTTGACAAAAATATATAGTGGTTAAAGGGCGTAATACCGGCTCCTACTGATGAGTCGCCGGTAAGCACGAAACGAATGTGCATGAGATTATACTTTCGTTCATGCTGCCTTTGGTTTATCCTTCTGGTCACAACTGAACTAATTTGTTAATAGGTTCGCAACACCCAATACATACTTACATATATATTAGGTCTCCGCAACAAACAGTATTTAACTGTTATATATTGAATTGAATGATGTCATGCTTACCGCGAAATGTGATAACTGATATCGATCAAGGCCAGAGTGAATGGATTTACTGGAGTAGCATGTGTTCAGAAATTGTTGTAGTTCTCCATTTTGGTTAACTATAGCATAAATTGATATACATCATGATGGTACCATATTCCGACTCGGAAATCATAGTGTTAGTACCATGTACCTTTTTGGTACAATAATGTTGGTATCAGTTGCTAACACAATAGCCATAGTGTTATTATCATTTTCAGACTCGGTATATATATTATATAGTGTGAGTTAGCGTTGGAATCGCATTGTCGTAGACTATATAATGTTAGCTTCACTACTGCAGGGTTACAGATTCGTCTAGGAGATTATATCGTCTTATTATCTCACATTCCTCACCCAAATATATAGTGGCTAAGGGTCGTAATACCGGCTCCTACTGATGAGACGCCAGTAAGCACGAAACGAATGTGCATGAGATTATACTTTCTTTTCATGCTGCCTTTGGTTTATCCTTCTGGTCAAAACTGAACTAATTTGTTACTAGTTTTGCAACACCTAATACAAACTTGGACTAGAATGTCTGGATTGGGAAAATTAATGATGGAGCAAGCTTTGTTCAATTCTTTTAGATTAATGGCAAATGAAATTTAGAAGAATTATTAACCTGAAAGGAAAATGTAAATGGCACACTAATTGCGTCAGGTTAGGATGGAATGTCAACTCAAAATGGAATTTTATGACAGACAGTTTGATATGTCCTACAAGGTCAAATGCACATTGTTTGTAATGAATTGTAAGCCAGAATACGGACAATAACGGGTTTTTCTGAAACAATGTATAAGAATGACCATAGAGTTCAAAGAATTGAACGGGGCGTACAGAAAACAAATCAAGAATTACACGCCATCGCAGCAGATTCTTACTTCGTGCAGAAAGTCTCCATTATTACAGAAACTTCATTCACAGTGCAGGATAAAGTACGTATACTAAAACGTCCTATGTTTAATGTCAAGCGTAGGATCGAAGACATATAGTAACGGGTATGTCGGAATCATTTTACCAGAACTGATATTCCTGGCGTAGAGGCAGCATTCGTGCGAAAACATAAATGGACCACATAAATGATGCATACCCCAACATAAATATGGACAGCTTGTATAGGGTCAGTGAAAAGACTGGTTCTTCCCACTATTATAAAGGCACAAATGGGTAAGTCACACAAGACACGCAAATTGGAATATCTTTCCAGTAAATGAAGAGAAACTTTGTTTTTAGTAGTCAAAGTGTGAGTGGCGTCGCTAAGGGCATATCAAAGTATTCCAAAAATTTTGATACGGAAGCTTTCCCGATGTATGGGAATATACAAACAGAGGGTGGCAGTGATTGTGATAGTAAAATCATGTCAAAGGCTTTGGCTAAATCCACGAATTAATATGAGAATTAATATACGGCATATTTGTACGAATAATTGTATGGTGAAAAGGGCGCATAATACACTAAAGCCTTTGCTGAATTCTAATGGTAGAACTAGTTTGGATCTATATTTCATAATTTTTTCCTCGTAAAGTGAAATCGGTTTAAGACATAGTTAGAAACCTCTAGAACAGAACTGGCGTATACAGAATTATAGAAATAGCTTGGAGATCTTCATACATAAAATTCCAGTTACCATGTGTTGGTCCTTAGACATAAATACTCGTTTGTAGGAGCACTAAGATATAATGTGTGTCACTAAGTTCCGACTAGGATTAAATTGATAAGTTTCAATGCTATGTGACCTCCGACTTGACATATGCATCGAATGTGATCAGCAAATAAGAGAAAAGAATAAATTGTTTAGATTCATTTTCCAAGAGATCGTTGAAAATCAAACGAACGATCCAGGAAAATGTAACTATTGAAATATGCGACACATATAAACATATTTGGCTCTGGATTGTTGCTTTCCACAATTTATCGGAGTTGACGAAGATGTAAAAATGAAAGATTAGTTGAAAGACCCTGTGTGTGAGATCACACCAGACTCGCAGATAACCGAAGAAAGAAAGAAACTGTTAAAGAAGCCAGAAAGACGAATAACACCAGGCAAAACTGAGGCAACGATGAAGACAATGCGAATGAGTAAACTAATGTGAAAACCGGGGAGAAGAGTCTACATCTATGTGTAGAAGCATTATTGAATCATGTAGACTTATGTAGAAACGGAGATCTCTACACGTAATATTCAATTAAGAATTTTATATAGGAAATCTGAAGCATCTGCTGATTTATAAGACATGTTATTTAAGAAAAATTATTGTTATTATTTTGAAACATTCACCACATAAATTAACGCGTGTTTTTATTTTCGTATGATTGCATGGTTTATAAGTTCTTGAAATGCGGTACCGAAAGCGATATGGCAGAACGACCTTGTAATCCGTGCGTAGTTGTTTCATGAAACTCCGTAATTTTCCTTTTGGCATTGATAATAAAGATTACCATTCTACGCTACCAATAATGTTTAAAATAAAACTTTTCAGGATAAAGTTTAGATCGAGCCTGGAGGTTTTTATGATTGGGTTTTGTATCAGTAGATTTATCTATTCTAGGTCTATTGTAGAAAGCCATCCAATCACACAAACTTCAAAATCATGCTAATAGTCTTTACATTTTGTCCAATTGATCTATCCTTCAAGGGCTGTCAAAATTGATGTTAAGCAAGCTCGCTAAAAATCCCACAGGTTTTACACATTCACCGATTCTATAAGGCCATTTTAATTGGGATAAAATTCCATGTAAAGGACGGCTTGACTTATATTAGACATTATTCTTTATTTTTGAATGTAATGACAAGGTTTTATGGTTTTGATTGATTTTTCTAATCCTCATATTCTGCACGTTAGACGTAAGCCTTAAGAGGGCACAATGGCTCACTACATACAAGTTCAACGATTGATAAATTGAGGTTTTCTACAAGATGTGTGCAAATTGGTGAAGTAAGACTAAAAAACTCGTTATTTCACCTCATTTAAACTACAAACTGTCAATGTTCTTTCAGTTATCCACTGGTCTTCTCAACTAAAACTTTATCAGATGCACTTTTTACACATATAACATCAATAGCAACATAAAGATTCTGAATACAGCATCAAACAAATTTGCTCTAAATTATAACTTATTCTATGTTGTGATTTGGTATTGAATGCTATGACATACCATCCATTGAAATTGTTCTGAATTGATAGATTTGGCGGTTGTCTCAGACGGATGCTACTCTATACCCTACCGCCGACTGAACCTGTTGCCCATCTTAGTGATCGTATTAGGCTTCCATTTGAAACCAGCCTAATAGTTTAAATTCTTTATGCTGAAACCTCTCATTTGTTGCCCTATTAAGACTCACTTTTGTCTTAAAATTCATGTTAAATTTTCTGGTCTGACACCCGAGTTATGCTTTCATCAACCAATCTACGTGTCGTCGACAGTGACCTATTAAATAACATCTAATCTTTACTTATTTTGCTGTGACGATCCACAAAGAACATCCCATTCCACCAAACAGTTTCATAGCTAAAAAAACTCAGTTAGTGCAGATAGCGCACAGAATGAGCCCTTTTTAATTGTTTCATCCGCGAGTAAAAACTTTTCCGTTAATTCCATTTTATTCTGATTTACTTCCTGTGCATTCTTGAATTTCTCGGCTGCCGGAAAATAAACGCTCCGTCGGAACTTATGCCAGCTTCATTCTTTATGTAAAGCGTCACTTTGACTCGTATTATCTCCTAATTCTACTGCGTGCGTAGTCCCAAGAAAATCTGCTACGTGTTGTTAAGTTTTAGCATTAATAATTAAATTATGAATAGAAGTATAAATTTATCATAAATCGGGGATGAATAACACGGTTGAAAAAGTCATGTTCATTGCGCCAGAACTCAAATCGACTGTAATTTATGGTTCTGTATATAGTCAAATTCTATAATAAAAGAGCGACTAAGTTGGATCAAACACATAAGTTATATAACAACAAACAGGAATCGAGAATCGGACATGACAAGGCAAGTGCAAATGTGCACACGCACATACACACACACGCATAAACAATTCAGCAGCTTATATTCAAATGTATTCTGTTTATTTAGTTGAAATTCAAGGATGTCTCATAGAGTAGACTCCGCTGTACTTAGTTCTTTTTGGGTTTTACTTTGATGAACACTTGGATTTAGTCTGATTTGGAGTGTGTTTTTTATAAAAATTGATTCAAATATCGCGGAAACATACCATATATCAGCTGCATATAGTCTTAATTGCTCTTGAATTCGTTTGTTTATTAATTTATGGCATTTGTAGAAATAAATAATTTTGGACTGCTCGATTTTAGGGAGCTTATCTTTTATATTTTAATTTAGCAGGCGCTTTGTAGTATAAACAATTGGCAATTGTGTATTTGGTATCCGGGAAGTCAGTGTTTTTATTACCTATACGAATAAATATTTCGAATGCATACTGACAAATATTGTCTACTGGTTGAATAAAGTCGCACTGCTTTTCTTCTGTTATTTATGTTTCATGTTTGCTTCAACACAATTATCGGGTTACCAGTTTTGTAATAAAGTTGTTTTGAGCAGTGCCAGTTCTTGACAATGGAATTTGGCAGAGGAAATTCACTTTATTCTGTAGAACAAATTGCGTATAAAATTTTTCTTTTGGTAATTTGAGACAGCGCTACGATAGTAAATGTATTGTCTATTCCATGTCCACTTACAATATGTTTTCATTTATATTCTACCATCTTGCTGTCTCAATAGCAATACGTCAAATAAAGACAAACATTACTAAGTAAATTAAATGTAATGCCCCACATTACTAAAATGTCAAAGTATGCCAGTTTTTGCTACATATTAATTTAAGATTATGAAGGTGTTATTAGCATACTTCAGATATGTACGGCAGTAATTTTTGACAAGTGCTTATGGCGTTGATATTTCCAGATAGAACATGAATTCATCAGCTAGTAGACTTGAGTGAAGCAATTGCCATTAAAAGTGAATTAAACATTTTTAGTACTCATATTTAGTAAATTTACTTAGTTTATTTTTATGTAGGGTTAGAATCCATGAACGTACAGATGAAATCAACAGTTGTGCCTACAGGAGTGCCTGAAAATAGAATTCTGACAATGAGCCATATCACTTGTTAATTCTTGACAGTGTACGATTTCACTTTATAAACAAATTTCATAGGTATCATGAACGCAATTGTTTGAAAATTCAGTTTGAATTTACTGTAGGCTTTACTTTAGTTGTCCGATCAGATTGTGCTGTGGAATGTTGATTTTTGACATTATTGGTCTTAGCGACGACAATGTGCTCGTTCCAAGTACTTTGTCTACGTTTGGCATGCCGTAGAGTCTGACCGCACGTGTGCCGCCTGCTTTTACCCGTTCAAGACGATGCATGATGTTATCCGTTTTATTGTAATTCGCATTGTCAATTTTTTGCTGAATTGCTTCACACGTATTTTTAATTGCACGCTATATTCAATTTTTGGTAGTTTGCTGTTTGTCTTTATTCACTTGACATGGTTTGAATTTCTGCTCATCAACATGAACGTTGCTCTGCTGATTTATATAATCATCGGTATTGATAAGAACAATAATTATGGCTTTGTGTGGATTTATTAATCTAATTTCGTTGATGTGCCGCAATAATTTGAGTCTTTCTATGCACTGGCTCATTGCAAAATCGAATCGCTTGTGTCTCAAGTCAAAACACTCGTAGGAAACACGTAGTTTATCTTTAAATAGGGAGCATAGTACTTGTTAAACATTGTCATATAGACCCTTCAGTGCGGTTTACTTTCTTATCTCTGTTGTCTGATTTTTATCGTTTTTTAATATTGAGAAAGTTTGTCCAAGCGATAAAAAATATTCTCTCTTTTCTGATAGGGTCAGTAGTTTTTGTAAATGCGTTGGAGGTTTACTCGTTATCAAATAGAATTTGCCTAATTTCTTATTTTCCCTGTCGACGATATTCATAAACACACGAATGAAAGCATTCTAGAAAATTAAATGTGTGCGTGAATGAAGAATACTGATACGAATTTCCGCCACTGAAAACTGGATCTCCGAATTGTTAAGTATCAGGTTTGAATATTTTATTTTATTCTTTGTCAATCGCCTTTACATTTTCTAAATAGTGTGTGGGGAAGGTGGACTCTTCAGTTTGTGAAATCTTAGAGGAAAATGGTAAATTTCAATAATGAATGAATCTTCAAAAAGAGAAAATTTCTAAAATCCCTCTACAGTAGTTATTCATTTGCACTGTAGAGGCATTCGACAGCGAATTTGTATAAAGTTTTTATCCTATCTTTAGCCACCTATTTAAAAAGAGTTTAAAGCTAAATGCAGGAAATTTCGAGTCGATAAACCAAGTTGATAATATTGTTTATAAGATTTAAACTTTGCAATTTCTTTAAAAGTATCGTTAACATCCAAAATTAACTTCTCATCTATCGTATCTACGTTTGGATTTCCTACACGTTCATTAGCCGGTTTATTGTTCAATTTTCATATCATAAAGCCGAAAATCTTCTAGAGCCTCCTGACTATCTATTGAGTACATAAATCAACTGGAAGTACAACAAAACAATAGCTTCAAATTTGCAATAATAGCTAATAACATTACTTCCAAAATTGTGATGTGTAATGCGGCTTGAAATAGTAGATCCTCAGTCGAATTTCTTCGTCATTTTTATTTTTAAATGGCTGTATTATATTCGCAATAAATTAAATTTATTAATATTATCTCTCATTGTCTAGCGTTTAAAAATCATTTTGTCTAGTTTAAAAATATATCTATAGAAATAAGAATATTTGTCATATAAAGAACGAATGATTATTAACAATTTAGTTACCTACATATATTGATTTGATAGATTTATATTCAAGGAATCTACCTTTTTACTTAGCTCATCAAAAAGAATTCAATTAACTATATAAGTTTAAACAAGACCAAAACGTTTAACTTTAACTATATTTGTTTACAATTGAATTATTTTGAAAAATTAGCTACGTGAGAAACTTGGTAAACAAATTTATTTTAAATGCGTACATAATGCAATTACTTAGAGTCTATGGTAGGTTCAACACTAGTTTGATTTATCCCTAAATTTGGTTCCAATTTGACCTAGCCGTGTCGCAACACTTTAAAAAATGTAAATCCACTGACATACTTGATTTTGGAGACTTTTAAAAAGTCCAAATTACAATCACGTCTAAATTTGTTGGATGAAGTCACCAAGAACACGACATGAAATTTTTACAATAAGATTTTTACTTAGAATAAAGATAAATTAGGTTCAAACACCACTACCCATGATAGAAAAACTTTCATTTTCTGACGAAAAAAGCCATTAATAATTATATTGACGAAAGTCATATCTTGGCAAAGATAAGACTAAAAATATTGGATTTTTAATTTATCTATAAAATAGTTATTAAAATTGTTAATGTTAGCATACAGTTATGATACTTGATCATTGGTATTCTTTGCTTAATGCGCAAGAATCAAAGGTTCAATCTTCTCCTCGTCGCTTTCGTCATCACATCATTCCAAGAAGGCGTCGGCCATTTTCTGACTGACAAAAATTACAACGAAAAGCACTCCCTGTCAGCAATAAGTTTTCCTTTATATTTGCTGTTGTTGCAGTCATCTTCAAAGTTATATCACTGTCTCGTTTTGTTTACTCATTGTTGTTTGCCTTAGCTACGTTCCATTATTTATGCAAGGTTTATGCTTTTCGTTACAGGAAAGATTTGTCCATGAAAATAGTCAGACGCTAAGACTGAATAAAACGGTAGAGAGTTCCATCTATCTTACGTGTTCATAGACGAGGTCAATTGATGCAGAATTCTAGTATAGAGTATAAATGCAAGAAATAGCTTGATTTTTGTTTCTCAAGCAATCATAAATAGAGATAACGTGGTCTTTGCATTCCTTTGGCCAGCTTTATGGTATTCCGCATAAAGATTTAAGTCATGGCGAGCTGCGCTACTGGCCTGCTGTTGCACTTCTATGGCCAAATTCTTGAGATCTACAGCTAAACAAATTTGCCCAACAGCTCTAACAAGCTGAACGTATTTCATTTTCCGTAACAAGCAGCGTACAGTGCCAAAAATTTAACTGCAGTACTTCTCAGAACCAGATTTTGCCAAGTTTTGTTCTCATTTTTTTAAACAAATGACTTTATCGGTTTTTCTAGATGGTCACAGGGATTAGAATGCAAAAATGTTCAATTCATCAACAACACTGTACTATGTGCCAAGATCGGCAACGTCATTCGTTTTACAACCTCAAGATCTTACATACGTCAACTTTCCAATTAATTCCGTCTTAAAACTTTGTTCCGTACATCCGCTGGAGCCGTTTATCGCTCTGGCTGAGAAGAAAGTCATCAAGCCTAAGTTGTACATATACACATATCAAAAATAGAGCAAAAGAGCCATTGCTCACAGGTAGAAAACTTTATTTGTGACTTTATTAATGATAATAATATAGTAATAAAATAATAATAATAATAATAATAATAATAATATGTAATAACTAATAATAATAATAATAATAATAATAATAATAAAATGATTTTTACTCACGAGTAAAATGCTATGAAAATATTTCCAGTATTATAAGTGTGTTTTGTAAGGTTATCAAAAACACTTTGTCGGAGACGAGGTTAATTACAAAATCAAACAACGCTTAGTGTCAAATTGCGGGTTGTTTCAGTAAGGCTGGCAATGGTTGAGAATTTTTAGCAGTACAATTACACAATAATTGATTGCGCGGGTGGTGGTAACAATTATTTAAATCAAGTTTGCGAGCATGAAGTAGACACCAAACCCAGTGTATTTAACCAGTCGTCGAACAACATAACTGGCAGTAGTTTTGTTATGTTGTTCGACGACAGGTTAAATACAATGGGATTAGTGTTTACTTCAAGCTCGCAAACTTGACTTAAAGAATTGTTACCACCACCCGCGCAATCAGTTATTGTTAAATAAAATAATTTATTTGTTTTAATAACATTTTTCTAATGAAAATTTGATTTAAGTTTAATTTGTTCCATGCGATTCAAAAATGAAAATTTCAATTGAAAATTTGTCGAGCAATAACAATTTTTCTAACACTGTATAGTTCTATTGTGATATAGACTACTATTTAAGTGAGTAACCTGGATTAATAAACACAAGACTACTAAATAATTACATTTGCCATTTAAATCAGGTTTGCAAGCTTGATTTAGGCCCATGCCCATTATCAAAATACATTTTTTCAGTATAAAATAAGCATTTTATAATGTAGAAAAGGCAATTTATTTAGTAGACGGGTTTCGCCCTTGTTGGGAACTCTTCACGTTCTTTACAGAATTTGCCGCAGACAGGAAGAAATCTGTCCGCTGGATGAGTTTATTTTTTACAAATTTTACAATGCTTTGTTGGTACTGACAAATGTATTCATTCAATAGAACTGATGCTTATATCAAGATTGCAACCGTGAGTTAACAAAGTGTAATCACCTTACGCGCAAACAATGTTCTTTCAAATAAATCATTCCATGTTTAACATATATCGGAATTTTAGGCGCCGCGGAACTGGAGATAAAGAAAATCGTGTTTTCTCACACGACATACATGGCTACACTAAGTGGACTTCCAGAATATCAATTGACTCTGTGGTAAGAATTCATTACATTATTAATTACTGAAACTGTAAACACAAAGTTGAATACAAATTCGCAAAGTTTCTGTACTTCTAACTTAAACTATTGGGCATTTTGATGATTTTATACTAATAGGACTGTGATCTTTTATGTATCCGATTTTTAAACAATATATTGACACGAAGTTTTGTAAAGAGTGTATTTTTTGCGTATGTGGTTTTATACTACGAGTAAATTTGCGCAGACTTGATATAAACAATTAATATAGAATTTGAATTAATTATATCAAGGTTGCGAATTTGATATAAACGCCTGTCCCATTATGTACATATATTTTTAGTATAGTTTACACCACATTTTGAATTTTCTAGAATCGTTTACATAGGGAAACATTTGCACAAAGCCGCATACAAAATGTTATTTGCATAAAATAGAGCACTTTTATTAAGCTAACTTAATTTACGCTTAAATATTTTATACAAACAGGGGAGTATTTGATTAATTAAATTAAATACTCATTATGAGTTTATGAATTGACAAGGTGTCCATGATTTTTTAATTTTCCTATATTTAAATTTGGTTCAAGCTCGATAATAAACTAAAGTTGCAATATATGTTGATAGCTTTTAAATGGAAAATGAATACATATTTGTTACTAGATCGACAATAAACTTAAAAAGAATATGATATGCGTATGCTCGTTGGAGAGGTGAAACATTTTACATCGCTGTTTATTAGCTAACGTTATTTTACAACCTAATGGGTTTATGGCGATGGAGATGACTGACATGATTTTTAAAATGATATTTACGAGCTCAAGATAAACACCAATGCCATTTTATTTAACCAGACGTACAAAATACGTATCGATTGAATAAAAAGGGGTTAGTGTTTATCTCAATTCGGTAAACTTTTTTTTGTAGAGGCTCTTAACCTATTGTTGTCTGAGAACCCCATAGATGCCTGATCTTCCTCAGTCTTTAATTGTATAATTGAATCTGACAAGCCAGTACTCTCATTCACATCTATCAAATTCATACCTGCCATATCTTGAGCTAACTTGCTAGTGTCCTCAAACTTAAGATTAGCTTTCATGCTGATCGTACATAATTATTAATTTGATACTTACTGTTAGGCAATCGGAATGTGAGACCTTTTACATTGCAAAACACCCGAACAAATAACCTGAAAAGAAATAAGACGTGAAAAACAGAATTATTAATTCAACTGTTCCAGAACGTCCCCAAATATGTGCGATTAGAAAGACAATGTGTTAGCAGGAGTATATTGTGAAGATTGAGTAAGCGTAAAATGGAGGAAATGAAATAAATGTAGTTCGCTGAGGAAATAACAACCAGTCACGTACAGATAACCGAAACTGAAACTGCGCACAATTCAAAGTATATATACTGTCAAGTATTTAAACAAAGAATATTCTAGAAAATAAACGAATAATTTCTTTTTAAATAAAATTCGTTTCAATCAGCCAAGGTGGTTTAAATTTATCAATTATTGTCACTTTAATTTTGTCGGAGGAAATATCTTCCTCCACAATTTAAATAATTGATACAAACACCCGTGCAATGAAAGATTGCTTGACTGAATTGTTTTCACATTTATTTTTTCTTTCTGGCTAAGTTAATCTTTTGCGTTATTTTGTCAAGCTTCATATTATTTCTGTTTGAATTCTGCAGCCGAATAATTCTTGTCTGACTGGTGTCTATGCCACGCACTTTATGCATATATTTACAAACTAATGACAATGATGATCATGGAAGGTCGAAACGCGTCAGTACATGTGACTGACGGTAGTTTTTCTACGTTGTTCGACGACTGGTTAAATATAACGTGGTTGGTGTTAACTTCAAGTTCGCAAACTTGATTTACAGAACTATACACTAAGCATGGTAACATATAGAAAATGAAATTTATCGAGTAGACCGGTTTCGGTCATATTGGAAACTCATCACGTACTGTCCAGAATTTTCCGCGGGCAGGACTCGTATCTGGGCACGTATTCTTTGTAGTCTGTTGCTCTAATCTGGGTGCGGCAGAATGGCTCAGTTGTTAAAGAACCAGATTCCAAAGCAGACATGCCCAGGCTCGAGCCCTGTCCGCGGCAAATTCTAGACAGTACGTGATGAGTTGCCAATAAGGACGAAACCGGTCTACTGGATGAATTGCTTTTTCTACACTATACAATGTTTAGTTTATACTGACAAATTTATGTACATAATGGGACAGGTGTTTATATCAAGATCGCAACCTTGATTTAATTAATTATTATCGCCGCCCGTGAAAACAATGCTCATTAATTATATAAAATATAAATTTTTGCAAGAAAATAATTGTTAAACATAGCTTTTTTATTAATATTTAATTATAAGTTTGATATTTGAATAATGTACTATCATCCGCATAAGATAATGTTTAATAATTTATTGAATTAACATGTCAAAATATTGCAAACAAAGTTATCTTGCAATCGCATACAAATTGTGTGGTCAAAATACAAATTGAGATTTGCATGTAAGGTTTTGTTGGGGAGTTAGTAATCAATTTAACATAATAAAACCACTAATATAACTCACATTTCGATTAAACTAATATTATTTAATATTTCGACAACTATTTATGAGAATCCTACCAGATAATAACTGTGTGAGTAGGCATTACGTTCGGTATATTTTAAATATAACCTGCCTGATATGAAAAAAAGTGTTGACTTCTTGTTTACAATAAGCCAAATATGACACCCCGCAAAAATGCAAGGGATATTTGTCAGGAAAATATGACAAGTGCCATATAAAGCTTCATATTTTGTGGCATCAGTTGTCTAATTTAACATAATTGCAAACTGCATACAAGGAGAATCTGCAAAATTATGCTAAGAATTTTACTGATGCTGTATGTGTTGGACATTAATCATCTCATGTTGCTTATGTGACTAAACATTTGTGTTAGAAAAATCAATTATTATATAATGTTGTGAAAACTGGTACTGTTTATTCATGTTTAAGTAGCTACCACAGATCTTTCACAAATAGATTTTAGATATCATAACAGTAACAAATACACAAATATTAGATTTTTGGACTAAATTTGATATATCGAAACACAATATTTCAAATTATTAAATCCTGTACTGATTAATGAATAATTTAGATGATAAATCACATTTATCACGATAACGCATCATAAAAACCAAGGTTAATATCATAGTACTCCCAGTTTACAGGCTCTATTCCAGTCATCTAATGCGCGTATCTCGATTTGCAGATTCACGCACGTCTGGGTATTAGTATAATGCTTGGCCTAGTGTATTTTTTATGCCCAATAAAGTTTGAAATCTCAAACTCATAAGTTGAACTTCCAATATTAACGCCCTACAAATGAACAATCCCACTTTCGTTGTCTACACCGGCATCCATATTAATACATGCTGATAGACTATTAAAATATTTATAATTTGATACTTTAAATGAATAGGCACGAGAAACATAATTCAATCTATACTGAAATAGGATTGATTGATTTAAACTCTGAAGCCAACTGATTTTAAAAAATGCTCGATTTATAAATAAAAAGAACATTATTCAAATAAACTGAGTTAGTTTTTATTAATCCATAAATGTTAATAATAATATGGAGAAACCCAGGACGAAAGGAGCTTCAATCGCTCCCTAAAATTAAGAACCGCTCACAAGAATGAAAATACCACAAAAATTTAAACAAAGAATGCTGCAAAAATTTTTAAAATAATTTTT
Organism: Eudiplozoon nipponicum; assembly: GCA_029291075.1. Lineage (NCBI taxonomy): Eukaryota > Metazoa > Platyhelminthes > Monogenea > Mazocraeidea > Diplozoidae > Eudiplozoon > Eudiplozoon nipponicum. The sequence goes on from JAQBSW010000094.1 coordinate 121,292, forward strand.
GTACACAGTATTTGCTAAAATAACCGGCGATAATTCAAAAGTCCAAATAAAGTTTCTAATTAAGTTTTATTGGAGGTGTTCTCAACTGTTACACCTGTAATGCACAAAAAAATATTCCATGCGTAATATGTGTGTTAGTGTTTCTTATAAAAATTAATACGGTTTCACAAGATACCGCCACTACTTTATTTACACCTGAAAGATAAAAAACTAACATGGGTTGGTTTATTCACTTAAATCATCAACTTCTTTTGTCTTCTTTATTTTAACCGATGAATTAATAAGCTAAATGAACATTTCTGACGGGCAACATTATCAAGTTTTTCCAGTCAAATAGAAGACCATTTTTGTGGTTCGAAAACTTTTACGAAAACAATGAAATCCAATCGCCAGCTTGCAATATATTATGTTAATTCGTAAAAAATCGTACATGATTTGTTTTAATTCTTCTTAATAATCAGATGTGTAACTTCCGCGTAACCGAATCTCGTTTGAATTAAACTCACACGATTGGTTTTGACTGAAGTGAGAACTGTTAACTCTTTAGAGATCATAAAATTGATACACATAACTATTAAAATCACTCTGGTTGTAATGTAAACTGCTTTAATCGGTCTTCATTATTTTTATTCATTCATTTCGCAATTTTACACAAAAAAATCTTCTCTGAATATTCAAATGAAATGGAATTTCACACACAAAACACAGAAGCACACGTTATACTACGCGCATTGTCAAATGCTGTTTAATTACACCGCAAATTGAATGTCTTTAGATATGATTAGCTTTCCAATCAAACTCTGATTTATCCTTGTGAATTTTATGATTGCTTTTATATGTTTCAGGCTATAGATTCCTCTGCTGTACAATACGTAAATACTTTACTTTATCGAGGGTTGGAATGAAAGATAGATTATCATCATAATAATAACAAAAACACACCAATTTGATGTTTGATGAATATCCATATTACCTCTTTTTTAGTTAAGTAATCTTCAAGGTATGCAATACGTTGAAAATTGTAGTCATATATAACATAACGCAACAGTAATAAAGCTTATTCGAAAGCGAATCTTTGTATTTTCGTTTGTGATTGTTAACTGTTGATAAATTTCAATCATAAATAGGCCTACAGTAATGTCATAACGAAAGAAGTTATGCGAATTAGCCGTTTATGGAGCATGCACTTTATGAAGTAATTAAAAGATTAATTTAATCAACCAATAAAAACCCGGCTGTCTAAGAAAGACTAATGCTTGATTTTCAGAAAATCCTACCAAATGTGAGTTTAAAAGAATAACTTCCTTCAATTGCATAATCATTTATTGTTTACTCATAATATTTGCTATCTGCTTAGAAAGTAACCTTTGGGAGATTAAACAATTAATAAAGAAGAAAACTCATAAAAATTTAAGGCTAAAAATGATTATCAATAGAAGCAAAACTCACTCCGTCGCTACAAACATAATTTCTTTAAAATCATACACCTAGGGAGAATAATATCTAATGTTCAGAAAACCAGAAGCGAAAACAAGTTTAATATAGCCGAAGGCCTTAGTTACAGCAGCTTTTCTACCCAGTTGAATAAAAACATACATTTCAGCTTTAGATAGGCATAAGTTTGATGATTTTTACATGTGTACGTGTGCATCTAATTTTTCTTTTCCCTGTACTGATGTCTAACCAATTTGATTATATTCTGATATTTGATGCTATGCTGTCAAATGTAATTATTTCCTCTGAATGCTATGAAACTAGTTAAGTTCATGCGGGAAAACGAGCTTCATTAAGTTTGGAGCATAATACATTCTGATTAAAGTTATGCTTCAAATTACTACGTATCTATTTTAGACCCAGTTTATTTTATATAGCTGAAGGCTTGTCTCGCATGTTTTATACCTAGGTTCCACAAATAGCGAGTAACCTTATGCGAAACTCTTTGATTAAAGCATATCATAAGTTTTCTTCTGAAAACTACTAAAGAACTTGAAACCAGATTTACAAATTTAGTTCAATGTTGTGATATGTTTCTATACTTTTATTTTTGAAAATATTACCAATTATTAATGGATAAGTAAAAGTGTAAACCAAAATCGACAGAGCTTAGAAGAGAAAATAAACATATAGATGAGAAAAACCATTTAAATATAAAGGAATTACTGTTTAAAGATGTTCTTCCTAAAATTGGACTATGGTTACAACAAATACATAAGGTAAATCGCACGTCTTAGCATCGATGTGATCTATCGCATACAAAAACCCCATTGCGCATTAATTTTCTGAAAAATGGTCAGGAATAAAGACTATGTAAACAGTGTTTATATTGAAAGATTAAACGTTGCAGATAATAAAGTTTTTGCTGGCTTCACATATGTGAGTATGAGGTGTATTTATTGCCTGGTAAAAGTAACTTTTGCCGTTGTCGCTGAATAATTTCAAACAATAAGTTAATGGTTTTAGACCTGATCAATTTTTGGCCTGACGACTAATGTGTCTTAGCTAGTAATACTAGCTCATAAAAAAAGTTTCAAATGTGATGCTCTAGTCAATTCTAGTCTTGCCTGTTACTATGGAACTGGTTGACAGGCAAAAGCCTAAAAGAAATTTACAGTCAACTGACAGGCTACACAAAATCTGAAGTACTAGAGCAGTCTTCTCTATATCATACACATAATGAATCGGTGGATGCTTGTTGTTTCTCATAAGTAGTTCAGTCGAGGGACATGAATTCGTCGATCATTTTGTCGCAAACTTTACTGGAGTACAATTTTCTGAAGTCCCTATTCCCGATTGCGAATGAGTTTCTTTGGTTGACATTTTTTTCTTACAGAATTAGTCAATTATATGAGGAATAAACTTCTATGCCGAACAGAATATTCTCAATTTTGCATGATGCAGTAAGTTCCATTTTTTAAAAACGCAACGGTTAGATGAAAATGGGCAACTTTAACGTCAGTTTAATTTACCGGGTTTGTTCCGACTTTAGAACAAGAACGAATCCCATCATTTCTGATATATTAACCATGTGTATTTTCTGTATCCGGGATATTCCTCTCTAAATAATCCATTATTAATTCTGTTCAATTTTAAATTTACTCATTTACTAATTTGCATATATTTTAAAAACATTAATAATAATTTGATAAATCCTTACAATTTGTTAATAAGAATTTTGCACAACAACTTTTCAGAATTTATCAAGGTGGACGAGATCAAGATTTGCAATCGTTTAATGTTACAGTCAACATATAGGGCTAGTATGTAGTCACGAAATTAGCAAATTTTAGAATGATAAGCAATTTCTGAAATTATCGCACAAAATTTGCATAAAATATTACATTATATATATATATATATATATTATATTATATAGTATAACGTCTTTTTATGGATTTGTGCTAATGTGTTGCTATAAATTTTTCACGTTCAAACAATAAACGAAACAATTACCTATCTGCAGAATTTAAAAAAGATTAAGGACATAACTATTTCAACATTTCGGTTATTTCATTTACTTAATTTTAAATCAATGACTTAACTATGCGCATTATTTAATTTTGGACTTGAAAATTAATTTATTGCGAATTTGTTAGGTGAATTATTTTTTGCTTTGATTATTTTACATTTGCTTTACGTGAATTCTCTAACATATCAATATATTTTTATGTACTCGAAGCAATTTTTATAAATAATGATTCGGATTTTGTTTCAATTTCCCAAAAGATATATCGAAAGTGTTTAGATTGAAACTAAAATAGAGAAACTTCTGCCACTTCAATAAGTTATGAGAATTGTTTTACACTTTAAATGTTTTTATGAATGAATTCGTATATTATGCAATTTTTCAATGCGCTGGTTTTGGAAATTTTTCTACAAAAAACAGATTTGCGCATAATAAAAACGCCAATTCATTTCTTGAATTGAAACCGTGAGCTGCTATTGCGGGACAATTGATAGCACTCGTAGGTCGAAGAAATCTTGTTTCCTTTACAATTTCAGGCGTACAACATGTTTATCTAACTGATTAATGTGTTCTCACTGGTCCCATCTTTCTTAGGCTTTCCACACAGAAAATGCTGCAGTACCAAGGTTTGCCGAATTTTATTCGACTTTTCGAGTATTCTTTGCGAGCTTCATTGTCAGGAAATTAACGAAATACTCTCTGACATTTGCCACAAGTAGTTTTTTCTTTGTGTAGTGTGTCAATGTCCTGACGATGGAGTGAGAGTGATGCCCTGAAACGTAGATGAAAATTCAGCAAAACCTGGTACTACAATGGTTTTGGTTGATAATAATATTCGAAGGCGTAAGAAAGACGGGGCCAGTGATAACCCATTGATTAGTTAGTCAACGTGGATGAAAATTCAGCAAAACCTTGTATTATAACAGATTTGGTGGCAAATAATTTTCCAAGGCTCAAGGAAGATGGGACCAGTGAGAATCCATCAATCAGAAAAACAACCACGCTGCACGCCTGGAAATGTAAAGGAATCTAGATTTTATCACACTACACTACACACAATTTTCAGTTATGTACTAACTAATGTAACTTGGTTAGTCTATTTTTCCTTTAGGTGGTGCTCATATGACATCCTTTAAGACCCAAAGTTCCAACTAACCATCCCCAATCTGTCATTACTGAACAGACACCACATTACATGGGGAAGTGGTATTGAAATGAACATTTATATAATTAAGCGAACATTGGTTGCGCGGGTGGTGATAACAATTATTATAATCAAGGTTGCGGTCTTGATATAAACACCTGACCCATTAATTGCTTACATATGCCAGTATAAATTAAGAATTGTATATTATTTTTCTTCTAAGTATAACTAAACCGCATATTTACAACCAAACGACTGCAATTACGGTGGTTGAATGTTAATATCCCATTTGCATGCGCCAGAATAATTGTCATGGTTTTTCCATGTGATGTGACTTAAGCAAGAATGACTTAACTGGTTTCGGAGGGAAGCCAAATTAGAACATGCACTCCTGATATAATCGTGATAAGATAAATGAAAAACAACAAAAAACAGAAAAATAATGCAAATGTGAATTTTAACTTAAAACACTCCATTTATACGTATGATCTTTTACTCATAGCAGAACACTTAGTTTCCTTGGATTGGTGCATAATGCATATGTATGTTTTTATGTATATAACTGGTAAGTATTTATTTCTGTACAATTGCGTACACACGAGCACCCATATGAGTAAAATTTAAGTGATTGTATGTTAATTAACCCACTGAAAACGTCGGAATAATTGTTTCATTCTCACCATGCCGAATTAAGTAATTAAGGGTGACCTCAGTGGTTGGGTAGGGACAAAGGAACAAAAGACCCGACAGTAGTGACATCATGTCAATTTAAGCGATTTAAATGTTAGTAGCCTAAAAATCTTTTTTGAGATATTAAGCGAAGAAAGTGAAGCTAGGGCAAGAAAATTACGATAACTCACCAAAAAATAATAAGCATTGTGCAGAAAAGGGAGAATTAATATAATGTCCCTTAATAGGTGCACAAATCAATAAATACAATAAGATAAAATGAAAGGATTAAATTTTGAATGATAGTATTAAACTATTTGTTAAACCAGTGATAAATTTCAAAGCCAACTAATAAGCTAATCTTAATACAATATTTTTAGCTTTTTTACTGAATCTATTTGACGATTCTGATTTGTACACCCCTCTTATACTCTGATTGGTTTCTGTTGTGTTCCAAAAGAACCTATTACTATTATTACCACTGTTCTGTTCATGATATCATCTCTTTATATAATTTCATTAGATTCCACCATTAAATTTGTCGTACTGTTAAGATTGAATCTTGATATGCGTCTACCATTAACCAAGTTATTTGTGTTCAGTTCCCACTGAATAACAGGAGGATCAGATTTAATAACATAACCAAAATTTCATATGTTTTTGTGTTCTCCTCTTTTTACCTTGCTTGGGAGCATAGTTTCATCAACATGCATATAACTACAATCTTTGCTTGGTATTTATCTGAGCGCTCTATTTTTCTTCTATACTTAGGAAAGTTAAAGCAAAGATTAAAGGGCCGTCTTAAAACGGTTCTTATAATTTATTTTAATGCCACTAATTTTCTGTTTAAAACTTATGATTAAATTTACCTTATAGATCAATCACTGTTGTTTCTATTAACTAATAAACCATTAAAATGCCTATTTTTGCAGTCTCTCTATTTTCAATTCACTATGCTTTTTATTTACTAATCCAAGGATTCTTAATTGTAATGATAGTGAGATACCGATTTTCATAAGATACGTATGATTCGTCTTTAAATAAATTGGGATCCCAGATTTTTTGTATTTTCTGTAAATATCGTCCTCTAATTTCTGACCATTTTAATTTAAATTGGTATCCAAAATGGTAATTAACCAAGTGGTATCCTTTCGATCCTAAATTAGAGTTTGCTCGCGTGATTAATTGATTCAAAGTAATTTTGTCATTCATTCTTCGTCACAATTCCAAAGTACAATATATCATACAAGGGTGGTAGATAAAATTAGGTATTCAATGGTGTCTTATTTATGATATTTTTCATAAATAATGCATAAAGTTATTTTCTATTAAAACCTATAAATGATGTTCCATTGGTACATTCTTTATTTGCCTATATGATTCATTCCTAAACGAATAATAAATAGAGGACAAACTTATAATCCTCATTAAAGAAACATTGGTTGCGCGGGCGGTGATAACAACTACTTTAATCAAGGTTGCGAACTTGATATAAACACCTGACATATGACGTTCATAAAATTGTCAATACAAACTAAGTATTGTATAGTGTAGAAAAGGCATTCATCACAATCTTAATTAAAGTAATATAATCAATAAAGTCTACAATCGGATGATCAAATTTGGATCGTTAAACGCAATCCAGCTTTTCAGCTACCGATATATTTGTGTTAATCGATACTATATCTAAGCTGGCAAGCCTACCATCCTCATCCAGTACACATATATCTGCAAGTTCAAACAAATGACAAAAAAATCATTTATGAAAGAATTTTATAGCCAAATATGAGGTATCCAAATGGAACAGTATTTTTATCTTTTAATAGAGAATATTTTTATGTGTTCTTATAACTTACCCTTGTATAATTTTCCTATTGATAATTTTAATCACATTGTATTCCCCAAAACCGCTGATTTCACTTTTGAATAAATCGTTTAATATGGTAGGAATAGAACAAAATGAAATACACGTGCAAAGGAAAAATTAACATCCATTCACAGAAGTTTCACATTTGAATGGAATTTTACTATACTTATTACTTACTGATTATATATATATATATATATATATATATATATATATATATATATATATATATATATATGTGTGTGTGTAAATATGATCTTTTCTGCTAACTTGTAGCAACTTTCTTGTTTCTCGTTTTAATTTTGATCTTCACAATATATTTCTGTTAAATCAAATTTGCATTTTTATTTGTGCAAATTTGAATCGTTCAGCAACAGGTAATTTAATAATTCTGTTTTTCGCGTCTAATCTCTTTACAGGTTATATATTCGGGTGCAGTGTTTCGAAAGAAGTACATAGTCCTTCGCTTATTACTAGATTAATTGAATATATATTTAAGCGCAATTGTCAATGGAGGCCAATCTAAATTTGAGGACACTGAAAATTTAACTCAAGATATGGTAGGCACTGACTTAACAGATAATGAAGAGAAAACGATCTTATCAGACTCATATAGGCATATTGAGACTGAATCTGACTTGGTGTATATGGGACTCCAATCCTATTAGTTAATCAGAGCACCATAAATGCGAAGTCGGATTCAATCTTAATATGACTGTACGAGTCTGATATGATAGTTTCTCTTCCATATCTGTTAAATTAATGCCTAAAATTTCTGGAGCTAAATTATCCGTGTCCTCAAATTTAAGCTAAGCCTCCATATTAATCAAACTTAAACATATATTTGATTAATCTAGTAATAGGCGAAGGACTGTGTACTTCTTAGGCAACACTAAACCCGAATATATATATATATATATATATATATATATATATATATATATATATATATATATATACGTATATTCTTTAATTATTCTTTAATTAGATTTGGCGGAAATAAATATAAATAGAGTGGTTTAAGTTAAACTTCACTATTGTTTATCACTAACCGCAAATGATTTTATTAATTGTGTATTTGTTTTACATTACTCTAATCCATAATCAATGTTGTAAAAACAAATTAAGTCACTTCATATAAAAAAGAATTTTACAATTAGTCTGATGTGTGTAAAGTTTATGCTAATATTCAGTCAATATAATTTCATTTTGCTCTTTGTTCAAATTTGTTTTATTATATTTAATAAAATGCTTCGCAGTCAAAGGCGCACACATTTATTAAGTGAAATGCCAGTTAGCTATTATGAGATTACCAAATCATAAGAATAAATGAAAAGTCTTCAATGAAATTTTTTGCTAATTTTGTTAGTTTGCTTTTTTAAACTTTGGACGAGATATGGACTGATGGAGGGACCCCAAATATTGTCCAGAAAATTCAGTGACAAATAGATCCAAGAACTAACTCTTGTTAGCTGAAACATGGATAGGGTAAGTTGACCAGTATGATCAAACCATGAACTATCAGAAATTATCCATTAAATAAGGGCTATCTATCTGTCGAGAAGTGAACTTCTTTAGTTTGATTGTACACTCGTAGAACACATCAAGGCTTCTGCATCTTACACGTTCTGATGCGGTATTCTCATCCTTGGTTATCATCAGAATAATTCGAAGCTAGATCTTTCTTTTTTCCCAATATAAATTTTTATTCTCATAATTTGTGCTTCAGTTGAGATTTTCAAATAAATGAACCAAAGCTTAGAAATGACGAAAGAGAATCTGACAGTTTATAAATTTAATATTGTCATTTATTAGAGTTGGTTTGATTTGTATAGCGATAAAACTTCCCTGTTGTTAAAATAGTTTGTTTATAAATTTCTTCCCGACACAGAATTGAGCTTGCATGAGATTTGCGCTACAACGAAATTTCTGACAAATTGTTAATAGCAGAAAAATATAACATGGCTGCACTAGAGTATTAAGTACATTATTTTATTGCAATGAAAATAGAATATGCCAATACTTGTATCAGGGAGTTAGCTGCACAAATTTAATGCATTCCACAAATTATGGGTCCAACGTCATATTTCCTTTTAATCTAACTTTACAACCTACCAAACTCATATTTCCTTGGTATAAATGAGCTTACTTTTAATCTAACTTTACTACCTACCAAACTGAATTTTGGCAAAATGGTTCTTTAATTTTTATACAAAACTCATAAAATAGTCTTTGCAAGTAATGATATGTTTGGAAATCCTTCCATGAAGTAGCTCAGCAAAGCATAAGATAAATTGAAGTTTAAATCGCAACACTGTCCGAAAATAAAATGTGTATTGATCTATATTTTAATCGAAAAATGAAAAACACCTTCATTAAGCTATATTTTAATCTTTGCTTGCCAGGAATTTTCTAAAAGGCCAAAAACTTGGCTCTGTCAACGTAAATAATCATATACCTGAAGAGCTCAGTTTCTGCCCTGTAAATTGGCATTACCTTGTGGGGATATCTGGTATGATGCTTCACGTCTGGACATTGGAAACATGCAATAACATAACTCTTCTGAATTCCAGGTAAGTTCACCTGATGTTACATTAAAATCAGTTTGATTTTCTTAATGTATTCCAAATTTAAAATTATGAAATTATTTAATTTTAAAATTAATAAATAAAATTACAATATATATATTCATTTTTCCTTTCCATGTGCATTGTAAAATTCTTGGTCATTTATATATAGGAAAAAATTTTCATTTTTTTCTATTGCATATGCCAGAAATTCTCAGCAAGTTGGCTGACCTTAGCTAGCCATATAGACGTCCGTCTGCAAAACATTTTCGCTGGAACATTCGAAATACAGTCTGATAATATATAGGTTGAGTAGGTCAATTTACTCAAGCTGTATTTCACGTGAACAGCCATAACTTAAGTGCAAAAATATGTTTCGATACACACTAGCGTCAAAACTATGAAATCCTTATAAGAACCATCCAATTCACAAATATACATAATCGTTATTAAGTCCATTGCTTTCAAATATTAAATCATATATTTCTTATTAAGAAGAACAAAAAACATTAATAACAATGTGAATAATGACTATTTGTATCTAGACTACTAAACTTCATTTTAAAATCTTTCATTTATATACATCCTGGATTTTCACTTGATTATATAGGTAGCAACAAATCTGACTCAATTTCACTTCTATTTATTGTTTGGCCTGATTAGTAAATGTGAATGCGTATGCTTTCCTGCGTCTGTGCCTACTTTCATGTAAGGGCTTTTTTCGCTGTGTTGCAAACTGATGTCTGAGATCTGGTCATTTATGAATTCATGGATTGAGAGTTAGCCAACTGTTCGCATTGTTGGCTGTTACGTGTACGAATGTTATTTTCCCGATTGTAATCTTTCGGTTCGCCTTGTCCCTCAATTTTGTTTTGTCAACTTGGTAACAGCGTAGGTGCAGATTGCAGTGTTGAATGCCCATATTGTTTCAAAATTTCTGTCTTCATATGTGCAGCTGTTTTTCCCCTTAAGTTTTATGCCAATCCGATCGAATAATATTTGAGTCTGGTCGAGGTGGTGTTTGGTCTTGCCTAGATGCTAGTAAATTTTGTTGTGTTTTGTGATTAGTGGTCAGTTCATTAGAATATCATGTTAATGGAACTTTTGAATATTTAACCAGGGGTATGTTGTGTTACAACAAGGGCTTTATAAATATATAATGATTTTTCTGATATAGCTTTACGTAGAATTGAGAAATTGGTAAAATTGACTGGATGCCCCGTTTCCAATATATGATCAGAAATAGCTGATTTTCCTGACGGGACCAAGCATTTTTAAATTAATTTCTGCTGTAAATGTTGCTGGATTCTGTCGATTAGTTGCTTTTTCGTACGTCCAATATAAATATACATAATTAAATCTTGGCCTTGTTGTAGCAAGATATCTAATTGAGTGTTCACTCCAGAATACTTTGATTATGGATAAAGAAAAAATAAAGGTTCCGAGTTTTTCAACTTTTAGATATTCAATTAAAGTAATACCTACTTTATGTGGCCAATTTCCAGTTTAGCAGAATCAGAATCAGAGAATAGATGTCCGTGAGATGAATAATTTATTTGTATACATTAGATAAATCACTGTTGGAACAGGGCTGCTTTTATTTGAACATGAAAATATATTTTACAAAAAAATTCTTTCGTATAATCTTACCAACTGCATAAATTTAACTTTAGAAAATTTAGCTAAAATGGTGAATAACTAATCAAAGGTAGCTGATTTTCCGTCCTATTCAAATAGAAGAATTAAGGCTAAAAAACATTTAGCATGATAGTGGCAATTGCTCATAATAATGTCAGAGAGCAATCACATTTCGACAAAGTCTTTCTATTGTTTTGATTTAATTTCTTTTACGCTTTAATTATTTTTTGGCAACGCCCATATACCTTTTTTACTGATATTTCAATCAAATCTGCAATTTGTTCCCGAACTTATTTAGCAAATACCAGATTGGTTTGTGCTCCGACAAGTGCAAAATTAAATTTTCTGCTGCACCTGGTTAAACCGGATTATCTACGGTTATCTAAAAATGGGCGCGTATCTCTAATCTAAAATTTCGCTTTAAGCAATTTTTATGTTATAAAATCGAGTTTACGTGGATTAAAGTTTAGTTTATCACTTTTAAAAACCATTAAAATGAATTTTTTTCAATATAGATCTGTAACCATGCCTCCTAAGACTGCACCGATCGGATATTATGCCGCTGCAAAGCCAATTATTGATATTCCTCGATTTCCAGTGAAGAAGTTGCGATTTGATCCCACATACCCGGATGAAGCAGTTACACGTAAGTCTTATCAATTTTTAAACTTAAACCAAAATACCATTGAAACTTTTGATAGAAATATTTCGATTATTGTTTCAATTAGCAACATAACAGAAAGCAATTATCCATTCCTGGAAAATTTGAAATGTGAAATTTGGTTATATTCTGTTATTTTAACAAATAAGAGTATAAATTGCTATATTTATTGATTTTATGCGGAAAGTTTGGGGCGAAATGCAATTGAAACTCTCACAATAGCAAATCTTCTCGTTCCCAGACTGTCAGAGATTTATTCTCAAAATGTCTATATTTCCAACCGTATCTATTTTGTATAACGATTTATTTGGAACCTCAAAACATTTTTGGATAAACAGATAATTTAATTTTAAAGTTTTTAACGTAAATTTGAAATCTTGTTTTAAAAGATGCAAGATTATGGTTTAATACCATTTTTGAAAATATCACTATCCTGGCCTCCTGTCAAAATTGTTTTTATTAGATTTCCACAATCTAGCGTTGCTTACCAATTCGAGGTGCTTAAATAATTTTGCAATAAATATAACAATAAGTTATAAACGATAACTGTGTCCTCTGATGTCGTTTCAAAGAAATATGATGGCGATAATTTTTAGCAGTTGCTCCAAAGTTTCTTTAAATTTGTTAATTGGAGTTTTTGTTAATTATAAAATCTATGATGTGCTCGAAATTTTGCTATTCCATTTTTTTCAACATCTTTAATAGGCGTTGAACACAGAAACATGATTGAGTATTTTGATCATATCCAGGAGGATAATCTCATCGAGTGCATTTCATCAACATGGACGGCTCATGAGACGCTATTCATTGGTTGCAGAGATGGCCAAATTCTTCAAGTAAGTACAGAATAGATTTATGATATACGCATTGAATACTTAGGCTAATGTTAATAGCAACGGGAAGTGTTGTTATTAAGCATCAAATAAGAAGTTCAAAGCACATTGACTTATTCATGTCGTGTTTAGTGAAAAAGTCTTGGTAGGGTTCAAGACAACGACCAAAGAAACAACGCCCCGCAGTACATTGTGTATTATAACATTTCTTAAGAATGACCCATTAATTACTTAAATATGTCAGAATAAACTAAGAATTGTATAGTGTACAAAATGCAATTAATCCAGTAGATCGGTTTCGTCCTTATGTACTGACCAGAATTTGCCATGGACAGGGCTCGAAACTGGGCACGTCTGCATCGGAATCTGGTGCTCTAACCACCGAGCCACCCTGCCACACACTACACTACACACAATTTTCAGCAATAACAGATTGTAGATAGTTAGTTGGAATTTTCGGTGGTTAGAGCACCAGATTCCGAAGCAGACATGTCAAGGTTCGAGCCCTGTCCGCGAACGATTTTCGTAATGTAGAAGAACACACCTTCATTTTAATAACGAATGGTGTATGGCTGACAATTCAGTTGCATAGAGAAAAGTTTTCCCAGGAATTTAGCAATTAAGCTTCCTGTGTGTATGGTTTCTCTAACCAGTTCTTTGATATAGATACATGACCCATGAAATACCCCAGTGATAACTGTCAATTCAGCCCAAACCAGCTTCAGTGCGACATCAGAAAGCGATATCGACCATTGCAACATAATCAACGTTACTAGAATAACAACATTAAATAACTAAATTTAATGTATTTATTTATTCCATACAGTTAAGTTGTGCATTATGACGTTGAATACGCACATTACATATCCATAATAATTTCATTTTATCACCAAATTATAGTGACTGTTTATAAAATGCTTTCCGTAGCCTGGTTCATTTTGTTTATTTTTAAATCTTCTGGAACATTTTCGTTTCTTTAAATAACATTCAATAGTTTATGTTTAGGTAGACAATCAATTGAATAATTGAATGCAATTTAAATCATAATGCAAAGACCAATTCGTTTCGTAAATACTCATCAGCAAAAATATATATCCCCAGCTCTAATGTTCATGGGTTTCATTTAAATTGGATAATAGAATACTTCTTTGATTTTGAGTTTCATTCATATTCTCTTTTAGCAGTCGTATGAGTGGTATTTGGAAACTTAAATTTTGACCTTTGTGTGGGCTGTTATGCTTCACCTTTTAGAATGCAGTAATGCTTGTGATCAAAGCGTACACCGTTTAACCTTTGGATATATGAACGCTTTCCTACGCATTTAATGATAAAAATATTCGTTGTACTTCGCCAAATTTTATCACTGCTACATACGCGGGACGAACCAATTTCAATATTACACGAATCTCAAGTTTCGCTGCTTCTAGCCTTAATAACTATAAGGACGATGGTGTTTGTATAACTGTTTCTTTTTGATTATTTTTACTGTACAGTTGAAAAATTGGTGATCCTAATCCAGTAGCTGGTCGGATTAGCTAAATTCACAATTAGTATTGCTCGTTTTGAAGTGAATTTATAATCGAATAAAATATCATGTTAGTGGGTAGATTTAGTTCATTTTTTTGCTTGATAAAATAGTTTCGAATATGTTTTTTTATTGCTCAGTCTTTACTTTATGTAGAACGAAGAAATTTATCAAATTTTTCTGGGTGTTTTAGGCGAAATATATAATTTAAATTATCCAAATTCACTGATGGTACCAGACCATTCTAAATCAATTTCTGTGCGTTCATGAAGGTGTATGTTTATCAGTCCCTTTTTCATAGCCTAAGATACTGTCTACCGTACTAACACTTTATTTCAACCATATAAGTTCCTGCTTAAATTATTTAATTATTATCTTGCGCGCAGCCTGATGATGTGACAAAAGTTGTTGCAAGTAGCTTAAGAAATAAATACAAATAAACAATGCAACTAATAAGTCACCGGTTACTTAAGGTCATTGATGAAAACAAATCAACACGTGTATAACCATGAAATTATAACTAGATCCTCTTATCTCCATTGGGAAAGATGAACGTATGTGAACTTAATAGTTTTGCAAAAAAAACAGGTAACACCAAAAATTAATGGTAGATTTGATATTGCGGAAATATTGGTAGTACTTTTAGGTCAGTAAAATCTTGATTCCATTACCATTTCATGTGTACAGATTGTGTTAATACTTGATTGATGAGTTCGCACTTGTCCCGTGAAGCTGAAGCCATCTACAATTAGTTTTTCTGAAATTGTTCGTGAACCAATCTTTTCCGAATTTTTTCCAAATTTTTGAACTTGATTTCCAGTCCTATCTTAAGTTTGGACAGTTTACGCATAGATAAAACAAATTGTGGCAAATGTGATATCCTTATTCAAGACAGATCTATTTACATTTTTTACATTTACATTTACATTTAGCACTATACCTACACGGACAAATATCAACACTAAAAAATCAGCAAGTATTATACCAAAGAACACACGTTGACTGTTGCAAAATGGAAAAAACTAAACTTCAATCAGATTTATGCGTACACAATGGAATCCCGAGCATAATTTAACAGAAGTATTTGTTTCTATTAAATATTATTTTAGAAATAAATGCGCTTATTTATCCATAATGACCTACCTCTCAAGTTTTGAATGATATTTTTTCGCAAAAATACATTTTCGATATATATATATATATATATATATATATATATATATATATATATATATATATATATATATATATATATACCATTTTAGTAAAAGATAACAAATGTTTCTACCTGTACAATTTTTATTAAATCAATTATGTGGAATTTGAATAAGTAGCATATTCATTTTATAGCATTCACACTCTGTAAAACTGTCGCAACTCACACCTGAATACAGGAAATTTTTATGAAGTTTGTCTCAACTATGAACAAGTGAATATACTTAATTTTTGCCACTTTGAAGAAGGCAAACGAAGGTATTTAGGCATTTGGCGTATTATATTCTGCAATGGATTCTCATGCAACCATGTTGAACGGAGTTTCAATCCAGAACAGAGAGTGAGGCGTCAATCATTGACAAATGAATTAGCAGTTAATGTATGACCAATTCCTCTAGCGCAAAAAACAATCACGATTCTGGTTTTATAAACTTAAACAATTGAATCGTATTCATCAATTTGGTTTTGGAGCAAGCAACCTATATTGTATGTCTACCTGGATATCATACTTTTCATTATCATTTTCAAAAAAGAGTTTGTACCTCTTAAATACCTACAGGATAATGCTTTTGGCTGTGCAGACGTTGTTTACTTGGTAATTAGTTTTACAGACCAGCATAACAAATGAAACTGTTGTTTGTATGTTTCATGCTTTGAAGTTTATAGCTTTGAGGACCATCGCTTCCTCTTTGTCGGTTAATTCATCTTCAAAGCCCATGAACACTAAAATGTCTTGACCCAAATGCAAAAACATATTGGTCATTTTCTTGAAATTTAAAGATTATTCATAGCAATTACCTTGGCAATAAATATGGGACGTTCAATTTTATGTCATTCTGCTCATCTTAATTGGATACTTTCACGCATTTAATACACATAGCACGTCAAATCGTCAAATATAATTAGTTGACAGACACAAAATAATGCGGGAAGTATCTGAAAGCAATTGAAACCTGTTACATAGACCAGAACGTTTTTGGTTTATTGATTTTATTACAATTCTATATTTAATCATTTATGTACTTTCAAAACTTTGTTCAAGGGTTGAGATTCTCAAGTAAATAAATTTTAATATTTTTTATATATGCATATTTTCTAGTTTGATCCAAATTCTGGGATGCTTCTTGTTGTCCACAATCCACTAAGCAGTATAAAAAGTGAAGGTAAGTATACTTTTAAAGGCAACACATTGCGCTCACAATTTCCGCTAAATTACTTATATAAGTTGTCCATTCTTGAAAAAGAAAACGAAGGATATTTAAAAACATTGTGAGATGTTTACTGGCGACTCATCAGTAGGAGCCGGTATTACGCCCTTTAACCATAGTGTTAATATCCGGTACTCATCGATTTCAAAAAAGGTATCAGTTACTAACACAATAGCCATAATGTTATTATCCTTTACAGACTCTGTATATATATTATATAGTGGGAGTAAGCATTGAAGTCGTATTGTCGTTGACTTTAGATTATGTTAGCTTCACTATTACAGGTTTACACATTCGTCTAGGAGATTGTACCATCCTATTATTCCACATTCTACTACCAAATATATAGTGGTTAAAGGGCGTAATACCGGCTCCTACTGATGAGTCGCCAGTAAGCACGAAACGAATGTGCATGAGATTATACTTTCCGTTCATGCTGCCTTTGGTTTATCCTTCTGGTCACAACTGAACTAATTTGTTACTAGGTTCGCAAAACCTAATACATACTTGCATATATATTAGTTCTCTCGCAACAAACAGTATTTAACTGTAATATATTGAATTGAATGATGTCATGCTTACCGCGAAATGTGATAACTGATATCGATGAAGGCCAGAGTGTATGGTTTAACTGGAGTAACAGGTGTTCGGAAATTGTTGTAATTCTCAATTTGGGTGAACTTTAGCATAAATTTATATCCATCAGGTTGGTATCATGTACCGACTCGGAAACCATAGTGTTAGTATCCGGTACTCATCGATTTCAAAAAAGGTATCAGTTACTAACACAATAGCCATAGTGTTAGTATCCTTTACAGACTCGGTATATATATTATATAGTGTGAGTTAGCATTGAAGTCGCATTGTCGTTGACTTTAGATTATGTTAGCTTCACTATTACAGGTTTACACATTCGTCTAGGAGATTGTACCGTCCTATTATTCCACATTCTTCTACCAAATATATAGTGGTTAAAGGGCGTAATACCGGCTCCTACTGATGAGTCGCCAGTAAGCACGAAACGAATGTGCATGAGATTATACTTTCCGTTCATGCTGCCTTTGGTTTATCCTTCTGGTCACAACTGAACTAATTTGTTACTAGGTTCGCAAAACCTAATACATACTTGCATATATATTAGTTCTTCGCAACAAACAGTATTTAACTGTAATATATTGAATTGAATGATGTCATGCTTACCGCGAAATGTGATAACTGATATCGATGAAGGCCAGAGTGTATGGTTTAACTGGAGTAACAGGTGTTCGGAAATTGTTGTAATTCTCAATTTGGGTGAACTTTAGCATAAATTTATATCCATCAGGTTGGTATCATGTACCGACTCGGAAACCATAGTGTTAGTATCCGGTACTCATCGATTTCAAAAAAGGTATCAGTTACTAACACAATAGCCATAGTGTTAGTATCCTTTACAGACTCGGTATATATATTATATAGTGTGAGTTAGCATTGAAGTCGTATTGTCGTTGACTTTAGATTATGTTAGCTTCACTATTACAGGTTTACACATTCGTCTAGGAGATTGTACCGTCCTATTATTCCACATTCTTCTACCAAATATATAGTGGTTAAAGGGCGTAATACCGGCTCCTACTGATGAGTCGCCAGTAAGCACGAAACGAATGTGCATGAGATTATACTTTCCGTTCATGCTGCCTTTGGTTTATCCTTCTGGTCACAACTGAACTAATTTGTTACTAGGTTCGCAAAACCTAATACATACTTGCATATATATTAGCTCTACGCAACAAACAGTATTTAATTGTAAGATGTTATCAGAGTTTTACTTGGTAAATTTCTCCTAAAAACTGTTATAACTTCAAAACAATATCAAAGATGTTATTCTCAGCTTTAACTGAGACGTATGTATTTGCTGAATTTTTACAAAAGAATATGATAGAGAGAATTTAAAGAAATCAAGTAAACTGATGGCATACAAAAATTCGTTGGTCTTTCAATTCCAAGGTAAATCTGGAGGAAGAAAATGCAAAAATGAAAAATGATTAGTCTTTTAAACAATAAAAGCATTTAATGAAATATACACAGATTCTAATTATGGATGGTTTGTCTGCAATTATATTAACAGAAAATTATTCCCGAGAATACACCAATTTCCATAATTTATTCTTGAAAGTGTATTGCATCTCATGACATTCATAGCGATGACACCGGAAACGGTGTCTCGAAATTGATGGACAATATATTGTGTAACAAAGGCATCTAGGGTTAGAGTACGTCGTATTCCAATATTGGAGGCATTTAAAATATATAAAAAACCCAAGCTGCATGGAACATTGTTCACTCAATGATGGACATTACACTATGATGGGAGTATCTAGTCGACAAAATGATCAGCCAAACATGACAAGCCAACATTATTATCATTATAATCCGTTGTGTGTATGAGTTTTTTTCTTAAAATAAGACAATTATATATATCCATAATACCCTTTGAATATGTAAAATTAAAAATTTTTTTTTCCAGATAAAAGAACCTCTTCTTTTTCATTTTCTTTTCAAGTATCTACAAATGAACATCTCTTTATGTATAAATTGAAAGGGAAAACAAGATAGAAAATTAAAATTAATATGTTGTGGTGAACTAATAAATATGCATGTATGTATTAGGTATTGCGAACCTAGTAAAAAATTAATTCAGTTGTGACCAGAAGGATAAACCAAAGACAGCATGAACAGAAAGTATAATCTCAAATATATAGTGGTTAAAGGGCGTAATACCGACTCCTACTGATGAGTCGTCACTAAGCACGAAACGAATATGCATGAGCTTATTCTTTCTGTTCATGCTCTCTTTGGTTTATCCTTCTGGTCACAATTAAACTAATTTGTTACTAGGTTCGCAACACCTAATACATACTTTAAGATAGAAAATTGTAAACATGGTGAGAGTTTAAAATAAGGTAAAAACCAACCAATTGCGTGCGTCACTGCCACTTCAAGCTTAATGCTTGAACGTGCTACTTCCGCTCGCATAAATCCGATTGCAATTTGTTTATCCATAAAGCTCCGTATGTGGCTAACTCGCTTTTGTTGTTGCATTTAGTAATTACTTTGAATGCTACGTCTGGAGAACATACGTGCAATGTTTCGATGATGTGTTGCGCAATAGCAGACGTGTATTCACCATTAGATTTGAAATAGGCTTTCAAGTTGCAATGTTCTCTGATTCGAGTAATTAACATCCTGGTCCATCTGCCTACGGAAGTTGATCGACAACTTGCATATGTATATTGGTAACTGATATCAGATGTCGACATTAACGGAGAAAGAAGCGGTTCTTGTATCTGACAAAATTTCTTTTGATTTTCGCACATGGAAAGGGAACTATGAATTTCAGTAAGGCTCGCATTCCGAAAGAATTATAAATATATATATATATATATATATATATATATATATATATATATATATATATATATATTACATGACGAGAGGAGATTGGTTACGACAAATGTACAGTGGGATTAGATGAACGAATATACTAACGAATCCAGAACAATGGCTGTAGATACTGGTAGAAATAAGATTTATTAATAAATGTTATTCCATGGAGTACGGTGTTTTGTTATTACATTTAAAAAAATGGTGAAATTATAAACTATCAATTTATTGAAATACCGTCGTCACCCTATTCCACGTACAACAATCAATGCATATATACCCTATTCGTGTAGATATGGTGAATGTGTGGAACGTGTGATGTATTATAAAAATTGTCTATGTGAGGAAACAATCCCAACTTACGTGATTAAGCGTTCGAAAAGTACCAATCAGCATCAATCAGAGAATATTCATCGGCGCATTCTTGAAAATGTCATCGAAGAAGAAGAAGAAAATGCGGATAGCTACAAACTTAAATGTCTATCTATAGAGTCTAAACTGCAGATGTTAGAAGATGAAATCCGAATTAATTTTTAAAAAGAGATAGCATGGATTACAGAAGGTACGAGGAAGAGAGAGTTTAAAAAAACTAGCGCGAAATGCAGTGCAATGTTCTAAGCCCAAAAAGTTTCCTGAGAATCCAGGCAAATTTATTTTTAACTACACCGTATGGCCAATATATGCGCACATTCAAAGGCAATAAACTGGTCACCAAAAGGCATCTAGAAGAACTGAATGAGCTACAACGAAACAAACAAGTCAGACTCATGAAGCCAGACAAAGGGACAGGCGTAGTGTTAATGAACTATACGGACTATAGTCAGGCGATGTTACAAATTCTGAATGACAAATCAAAATTTAAACGCAAAGAGGTACAACGCGACACTACGGCAAAATTAGAAAATTCCATAACGAAGATTCTAAACCGAATTATTTCGAAGGTCGAGGCTAAACAAGAAATCGACATAGAGCACAAAAATGCTTTTATTACAGAATGCAAACATGCCAAGCCCGTAGGTTCAACGCAACCGATATTATATGGGTTGCCCAAGGTTCACAAAATGACCAACAATGAAGGACTTCCGCCTTTCAGGCCCATTTTATCTATGATAAATTCCCCACAGCACAAGGCAGCCAGACTATTATGCCGGATTATAAAGCCTATCATGAAAGGAAGAATAGACCACGTTGTACAGGATAGCTTTCAATTCGTAGAAAAAATTCGCGACCTAAATTTGAAAGAGAGGAAAATGGTGTCCCTCGATATAAAGTCACTCTTTACTAGCATTCCAGTAAATAAAACTATAAATATCCTATGTGAATATATACAATCATCAGGAGCGGAAACAATGATAGAAGTGGACGACATGAGAGAACTACTTCTATTATGCACATCCAACGTACAATTCGTATTCCAAGGAGTCTTCTACAGACAAATTGACGGCATAGGTATGGGTAGTCCTCTTGGACCAGTATTGGCAGACATATACATGCACCATTTAGAAACAACTGGTTTAAAACCATTTATCAATGGAGCTCATTTTTATGTGCGCTACGTTGACGATACTTTCATGGTCGTTGAAAAGGATGAAGATACAAATTCACTGCTACATCACATAAACAAGGTAGACCAGGCAATCAAGTTTACAATAGAAGAAGAAAAAGACGGATATTTATCCTTCCTAGATGTAGGAATAACGAGAGATGAAGAAGGTACTCTCTCAAGGTCAGTTCACAAGAAGTCAAGCTGGACTGGACAATATACCCATTATATGAGTAGTGTGCCAAGGGAGTACAAAAGGAACCTAATAATAAATTTGGGCACACGAATACACAGGATTTGTTCACCGGACAACATTGAAGTAGAGCTAAATTTGCTTCGCGAAGCGTTGAGAAATAATGGCTATCCGGACTGGTTCATCGAATACATCTTGAGGCAACGCAACAAAATCGAGGCCAATTTGGAAGAAATTCAAACTCCCCAGATAGTAACACTTATTGTTTCCTTTGGAGGTGATCTTCCAGCGGAAATCTTCAAACGAAAAGTAATTCGAGCGACAAAAGCACAGTTTCCATCAATACAGGTGAGAGTGGTGTTCAACACAACAAAACTGATGCGCACGAATGAAAAAAATAGCCTCTCTGTGACGTCAACACCTTTGTCTGTATACAAATTTCAATGTACCTGCAACGCTCAGTACATATCGGCGGATCAAAAATGAGGCTATAAACTAGAACAAATCAGCCTCTCCATCAAAAACTATTAAAGAGGGGTAGAGTTCCTGCACAAAAATCAGCAATTTGCGAACATGTACTACTCACAGGTCATGCTGTTAGTAGTAACAATTTTTCAGTTCTCTACAAGGCAAAAACAGAGAAAATGCTTCTGGCTTTTGAAGCTATTGTAATTAATAAGCTGAAGCCCTGCTTAAACGTGCAGAAAATAATTCAAAAAGAAATTAAATTGGACTGGAACAAAGACATAACTGACATGCCTTTAAAAATAGCCAACGCTTCGCAAAATACGACACATACATCAATTACGGACGCAATTACAATGAAAGCGATGACACACCAAATGACGTTACGCAAAAGGAGTGGTCTAAATTGCACAAAAGTAGTGGTCTAAATTGCGCAAAACAAAGGCTAGAATAACGAAGAGGAGATTGGTTACAACAAATGTACAGTGGGATTGGATGAACGAATATACTAACGAATCCAGAACAATGGCTGTAGATACTGGTAGAAATAAGATTTATTAATAAATGTTATTCCATGGAGTACGTTGTTTTGTTCTTACATATATATATATATATTTATATATATATATATATATATATATATATATATATATATAATAAGAAAGCGAAAGTGGATTAATTAATTATAAATAATATTTTATGACTTTTTTATTTAAAATTGGCTATATAAATTCATTGCCCATCGATTAACTTTTATGCATGCGAAATTTTGTACGTACACATTTGTGTCCTGCCGTTTTCAATGAACACTATATTAATTCATTTAAAAGTTATATCTTTTAAACTTTTACAGTATTTTAACACTTATATGAGACATATTATGTTCTTTGACGTAATACGAAAAGGCAATTACAGAGTTACCTAATACGATACGAGTGATAGAATAATGCACCTGTGACTGATAGTAGATTTTCGTTGTTATACGACTGGCCAAACTCAATGTAATTGATGCTTATACTAAGCTAGATAACTTGCTTTAAAGAATTTTTATCAGCTCCTGCGCAATCACTGATTGTGTAGCAGTTAACTAGAGTGTTGCACGAATTTAGTTGCCCTGCTGATTTTTTCTATGAAGTAGACGAAATAAATTTGAAGACGATGAACGCAAGCCAGTTAGACCTTCCAAAAATGGACGAATCTCTCATAGACGCAAAGAAGCCACAAGATTCGGCTGCGATTAACTTCATGGTGTACACTCGTTTTGGCATCTTGATAGTGGTTGCACATGGCGAATTAAAGCTACTGACTTTTCTTCAGGAGACAGGCAAAAAATTACAACAAGGTTAGTTCATATAACAAAGGGCACTTTGACAAATCTGGCATACAAATTTCAGTGTAAAAATCGTTGATTTATTTAATTTCGTGCTCTTCGTAAATTTTACAATAATTGATTGCGCTAAATTTTGTGACTGCATAGAAATTGTACAGCCGACATTTTCAGTCAAGTTCAATGTATGCGAGACTGCTAGAAGTGAGAGCCGCATATCGAAATTTGATTTCCATATATATTCAATGCGGTTTGACGCTCGGTAGTCAGTTTGCCGTCGTACTCTGATGATGATTATGGAAAGTGGAAACACTTCAGAGCGCTGCGGCTGACGGTAGTTTTGTTATGTTTTTCGACGACTGGTTAAATACAATGGGATTGGTGTTTGCTTCAAGCTCGCAAACGTGATTTAAAGAACTCTTCGTAATTGTTTGACGAGTTATTTGTTTACTTTACAACTATTGTTTAAACAATGTTCCAGTACTGAAATCATTTCAACTCTTATTCGTAGGTGTAGAGCTTCCTTCTTATTATTCTAATAAGTATCTCGTTGACTCCATATTCGGCCCTGTCTGAGCGTGATACTACTCTACCTGCCCATTTCAATCAGGATGTACCTGGAGCTTCATGATCTAGCTTTATCATCAAAATCGATTTGGATTAGCTTTGCAACATCTCCAGTCGACTCTTTATGTCACCAGATTTAATATTAACATTCTCTATAAAGACAATCGTATTTATTTAGCTATAAAATAGAAAACGTGGTTATGTACGCTTTAATCTGATCTACACACGAAGAATTTAATCTAAAAAGAGCTTTAACACAGGAAACGGTATAACTAAATTACACTTTCCTAGTCTTTCAAACATGTTGGAGTACGAAAATTAATTTATTGTATATATATTGTCTGTTTTGGACGTGAGGATCTAAGTAATAGAAGTACTAAAACTGATATAAAATGGAAATACCCACAACCGGAGAAAGCTCAGAAACGTCAGGTTAAAATACAAAAAACTCAAAACATGAACGAACTAGCAATAAAAGACTACAAAAAGAATTAAACAATTAGTGTTTCAAAAATTTTTACAACATTTTTCCTCCACAAATATTATTCGTTTAAGTCAGCAATGTTGGCTTAAATTTCTATATAAATGGTTGATTTATTTCTGTCGGAGGAAAGACTTCCTCCGAATAGACGCGAGCATACCAAAATTTTCACACTACTACCATATTTTTATGTAACTTTGATAGAAACCCATAGATATGTCTGTATGTAAATACTCATGGAGCTTCAATACTTTGTTAGGATAATCTGGCAATGAGCTGTTGTTGACTTTACAAATATTTTTCAGACAATTTTTCAGTAATCCTATCAATCCAACATTTTTTCGATGGTGTAGAGGCTCCTTCCCGTTATCCTAATAAGAATCTCTTTGATGCTATGTTTGGGCCATTCTGAGTGTGATAAAAATTCAATCAGGGTGTAAGCTATAGTTTAATGAGCTAGATTTATCATCAAAGACGATTTGGCTTAACTGTGCAACAATTCCATTCGACCCATTATATCATCAGATTTAAAGTCAACGTTCTTTGCAACAACTGTCGTATTTACTTAGCTATAAAATAGGAAACGTGGTTGTGTACGCTTTAATCGAAGCTGCACACGAAAAGCTTAATCTAGAAAGAGTTTTAACATTGGAGGCAGTATAATTAAATTACATTTACCTGGTCTACCAAATATGTTGGTGTGAGAACATAATCTCATTCTAGTTATTGTCTATGCTTACGTGAGATCCAAAGTAACTGAAGTTGAAAAGGAAATGAAAGATGGAAACCAAACACAATCGGAGAATGGTTACAATCGTCAGCATAAAATATAAAAACTGAAACTGAGAACGAACTGGCAATAAAAGAGCATAAAAAGAATTAAACAAAAATGTTTCAAAAACCTTTTTGATATTTTCCTTGACAAAGATTATTCGTTTAATTCTTCAAATCAAGTTTGTGAGCTTGAAATAAACGCCAATCCCGTTGTATTTAACCAGTCGTCCAACAACATAACAAAACTACCGCCAGTTCGACGAATGGTTAAATCCAATGGGATTGGTGTTTAATGCAAGCTTACAAACTTGATTTAAAGAATTGTTATCATCACCCGCGAAATCAATTATTGTTGATTTATTCGTTTAAGTCAGCAATGTTAGTTTTATATTTCTAAATAAATGGTTGAATTATTTTTGTCGGAGTAATTACTTCTACCATATAAGCACAACCATACCAAAATCTTCAGACTGATACTTTATTCCTATGTAACTTTGGTAGAAACTCGTAGATATATTTGTATGTACCGACTTCCGGGCCTCTCATTCTTTGTAGGTATAATCTGACACACAAGTTTATCAAGGCCGACTACCCAGATCGTGCTAACTACCAACGTCACGTTTGGCAACTAAATCTTACACTCTGCATCGGAAATGTTTCTCTCACCGTCGTCATTGCCTATTTAGCGTAGTTAAATGGAATTTCAGGTTTTTTGTCAGTTTGCAGATAGTACTGACACAGGCCATGCTACCGATGTCGTCAAGACCGCCCAGGCTGCCATCTTGTGGCGCGTAGTCAATTAGAACATGCTAGATACTGAGAGTGAAGCCCACTGACCTGATAAGATATTTAGTTGTGTGCAACGGTTTCATTCGCGTTTGTTTGTTTTCAGCTATGCTATAATACTCACACGTAAATAAACAAATATTGTTAAAAATAATAAAAATGTTTAGCGAAACTGTGCATTTCAAAATTCCCCGATCTGTGTTATTCTGTGTTAGTCACAACACAGATTAAATAAGAGATAAATAAATTAAATGGTGGTGCTTATCTTAAATTTGCATCTTAACATTATTATTTTTGCTGTTTTAAAAATTATTATCAGTTTATTAAAATTATTTATGCTTATTTTTCATTGTACACATTTGTCGCATACATCAGATAATTGTTTGGCACGATTAACGTATGCACCCAATCTCTATAAAATGCGGTTATCCAACATCTATGGACCAGTCAATTTGTCACAGATTATGATGTCTGTCATTTATGATCAAATGGTGAATAAAACTCAGAAAAGCAACTCGTTTGGTTACGGCCTAACTCAGTTTGTGCTGTCGCCAGGTCACATAACCGCAGCAATGACAACTCGCAACGGTATGATATTCGCTTTGAATCTTCGTGAGTTTGGCAGCAGTGTTGCTGATCAGGATGGTTTTGTCAACGCGCTGCTCTCTGCACCACCAGTTCTTCTAACGCGGAGCTCATTTGACGAATTTGTTGGTGTTTGCCAGTTGAGTCAAACAGGAAATAATCGATGTGTAGTAAGCAATTTTGTATTAATAAAATATATGCTCCTATTTAACTAAAAATATGTAATATTTTAGTAAAATTCTGTATGTATTTGTAGAATATTTAATAAATTGACGAAATTATTCAGATTTGGACAAGTAACAATCATTCAATAAATGTAAAAATTTGAAAGCATAATGGAACAATTTAGTGCATGACTATCCATTAATTTGCTTTTGGACAAACTGTAATATTATAACTGCTAATATGCTAACCAAAATAGTCAAATGAATAAAGTCGTTTTTCACAAGAGTCATGCTGAAATTATTTCTACTCAAATGATAGTCTATCTATTAACCGTGTATTTTGTCTTTCTAGGATACACTGTATTAATAACTTGTACCTTTAATGAGACTTTTGCTAGGAAATCACTAGGCCCATTCCGATGATTTACAACTGTGCGAGTGTGACAATAGTCACATATTAATTCATAAAAAAATGAAGTTTTAGCATGTACATAAATTGGCCAGCAGTCTATATAATGATTCACCGTGTGTTAAATTTCATTATTTTAAGTTTCTATAACGCCTATTGGATATTATGCATTAAACGAACGATCAATTGAGTATTCGATATTTAGTACGTGTAACAAGCTAGTTCAAATGCGACCATAATGATATGCAAAATTCATCATGATCTAAATATTGAATCTCATACGCACATCAGTTTGTACCAAGTTGCCTCCTACCAATTGAAGTCTACACTACGCGCCAAATCTACTACGAATTTGTTTTCTAATGCGAGCCTCAATAAAATTTATATTACCCTTTCCATGAGCAAAACGAAAAGAAATCAGATAAAAGAGCCATTTCTTTCTCATATTCTTCTGAAATATATATAAAAATAGTGCAAGGCCAAACAAAACAGAATAATGTAAAAGTGGAGAATGTTTGAAGTAAAAGAACAACCAATCAATTGCGTGAATCATTTCCGGTTAAAGCTTATTTCCCGAATATTCTATTTCTGCTTACATAAATCCAGGTGTATTTTGTTTTTCCATAAGGCTCGCATTTGGCTAACTCCTTTCTGGTATTGTCTTTAAGTAATTATCTTATATGTTACGCCTGGAGACGTAGCATAAGAGATTGTTGCAACTGATGAAGTAAGCACAAATTTCATGAGTAAATAGGATGATAACTTTTGTTCATGCAGACTTTCTTATATCGTTCTGATAAACATGTTTATACGTACGCAATACATTACTCATAAATGTATACTTATTAGCTTATTGCAAGCACGAACAGTGATAAATAGATAAATTTACTTTCAAAATGAAATTTTTTGCAGCGTGATTGGTATAACCAACGGTTCTATTAGTTTAGTTGGCTGGGTCATAACATCATCTGATATATAGAATATGAATAAATAGTCTTATTAACTTGTGTAATATAAAATTTTATATCAATGTGGCTGCAATTTCATATCCTTCCAAATGGTAATATATTTGGCAATAAAACGAGGCTTACCGGAATCATGGCCTTTATTATAAGCGATTCATTTAAATTTCTTCAAGTTGTTAGCTTTTCCTTATATTTAATTTGTTTTCGTTCATAGTATTAACAAGGCTTTTTATTTAAATAGTTCTTAATTAGGTTTGTACTCAAAAGTGAAATAAAGTTGGAATTTATGTATCAAAAAATGGTGTTTATACTAATAGTAGCATGATACAATAAATCATTTTGTAATATGTGTCAAGTGTTTATTTCGTAGTTGCGAAACTCGTAAAATAAGTTCTCTCAAATTTAAGAATTTAAATAAATGAATATTTCAATGTTAGCAAGTGGATTACATTTTTGTTAAAAAGAAAATATTTTTATGTTCAATTACAAAAAATTTCAGGAAAATATTGTATTAAAGTGCCATTAAAAATATTTTATTTAAGTACTTCATAAGGCGTGGGAATTTTAAAACAAAATACAAATTAAAATAAGTCATATTAAATTTGTAATCTCATAGGATTCCTTATTAAAATTCGTTATTAATACTCGCAGTTACCGATTTGTAATTTAACATAGTTTCCCAAAGACTATTGCAATTTGAATGATGTGTTGAATCTCTTTTTATAAAAGCGATATATTATATATGTTTTATGTTAGATTTACATGCGATAAAAAATCAAAACAGTTTTTAAAATTAACCAAATAAATACGGCTAATAGTCGTTTCAAATAATGCATATATGTTTATAATGTATGCTGGAATTATATGATAATTATGTAGACACATTATGTATATTTTGTTATGCAGAACTAATACATATGCATTTGTTTATCAGATATTGCGTATCTCTAGACGAATAAGTTCGATTAGGACTAGAAGGTTATACTTAATTAAGCATGAACTAAAGGTATAATCTCACGTACTTTTGTGCTTTGTGCTTACTGGCGACAAAACAATAAGAGTCGATACTACGCCCTATACCCACTATATATTTGGCCAAGAAATATTGGAAATTATAACTTCCACCTATTCCAGTCAGTCTTTTCTTCTGTTGGATAATTTTTGAAATCGTTTTAGACCTATAGTTTTGACATTCCTCATTATAAGTTAGAGCAACCTGAGAAATTGATTTTAAATAAAAGTATAAAATCAAGATTAATTACGTTGTGGGCATAAATTTAAATTTAATAAGACTAGACCGTTAACTCACTAATTATTTTTAAAATTGTCGCGGTTTGTACATGATCAATTTTGTATTTGGTTTAAAATCTTTAATCTCATTCACTGCAACAGTATATCCGCGCATTGTTTGCAATTTTCCATTATATAACAACTTATGCTTTTAGCTAATATTTCCCTCAGAGTGAGTCTACTCAGATTAGTTTTGGAAATAAAGCTCAAACAAGCCCCCTTAAAATGACATGGTGTCTGTTTTGTATAAATTCAGAAAAGGATACACTTGTTAATAAGAATGACCAAAAACAAGTTTGCATATAATTGAAAATGTTATGCTATGCGCGGCAATTATGCTGAAGTGGATGAGTTGTATAAATTAAATCAAATGCATTCTGGTTCCTATACCGGCCGCAACAATACAGGCATCTAATTAAGGAGTGCCTCATTATGGACGAAACCGGTCTATTTAGTGAATTGCAAAGTTTAGCTTATATGGACAACATTATATATATATATATATATATATATATATATATATATATATATAAACTCTGTTCCTATAATATCAACTGTGGCTCTTACCTTACGTATTTTTATTTATGCTGTACTAGTTCGGTATTTCACTTCCAAAAGTCTTTTTGAGACAGTATAGTAAATGTTTAACAATAATTGATTGCGCGGGTGGTGGTAACAATTCTTTAAATCAAGTTTGCGAGCTTGAAGTAAACACCAATCCCATTGTATTTAACCAGTCGTCGAACAACATAACAAAACTACCGCCAGTCGCAACGCACTGACGCGTTTCGACCTTCCATGATCATCATCAGAGTACGACGGCAAACTGACTATCGAGGATCAAACCGCATTGAATATATATGGAAATCAAATTTAGATATGCGGCTCTCACCTCTAGCAGTCTCGCATACATTGCACTTGACTGGAAATGTCGGCTGCACAATTTCTGTGCAGTCACGAACATTAACTGTTTGCAGCTTTCGCTACATATCGCGTTTGCCTTCTGCTGGGCGCTACGTGTGCGTGCCGTCTGCTGTAATACGGGATTTTTATGAACGTCCGTTAATGTTCGTGACTGCATAGAAATTGTGCAGCCGACATTTCCAGTCAAGTCAAATGTATGCGAGACTGCTAGAGGTGAGAGCCGCATATCGAAATTTGATTTCCATATATATTCAATGCGGTTTGATCCTCGATAGTCAGTTTGCCGTCGTACTCTGATGATGATCATGGAAGGTCGAAACGCGTCAGTGCGTTGCGGCTGGCGGTAGTTTTGTTATGTTGTTCGACGACTGGTTAGATACAATGGGATTGGTGTTCACTTGAAGCTCGCAAACTTGATTTAAAGAATAGTAAATGTTTGTTGCTTTTAATTCAACGTTTCTTCTTTGCGTTATTAACTATTTAATTAGACTCTCCGGCTTTGACTTCGCGATTTCTGTTTTAAATGACTCATGAATTGATGGTCAAGATGGCATAGGAAAATAATTGTATAGATTTTATACCGTTAAGCTTTTTATGCTTGAAAATTTTGGCTATCATGGCGAAATATATTTTGCTTGCTTTTACGTAAACTAGCTTTCCCAGTTAACCGAATTACTTATAAATTATTGCCGTTGCAGCATACATGGCTTACGGCGAACCTTTATCGTTTATTTATATTTATTGTCTGCACGAGTTATATGTTGAAAGTACATATGCCATCGATGTTTGTATTATAGTCTCTAAATCCTATACTAGAGGCTAACCGGTTTGTTTTGTCTTCTTTCTTGGAACTGTGAACCAGTCATTCTAGCATTATTTAGAGAACTGTATCGACGGTAGAAGCAAATAAGCCCAACTTATAAAAGGAAACTATGAAGACTTTGGAATATTGGAGAATCTTACGGTGATTCAAAAGGTGTTCACCAATGCAATCTAGTCATAAATATAGTAATTGTAGAAAATTACAATTACAGAAGCCATTATTTGTAAAATTCTCTCCCCATATATGGTATAAGGAATTAAATTCGTACCTATTCTGAATACACATTAGTGAAACGTGTATGTGCTTCTGTGGATGTATGTGTTTTGTATTTGCCTATGCTGTTACATTTTATTTTATGCAAGTAATCTAAATAAATCAACTTATTGCTTTTATAAGCTCGTTAAAATAAAAAAGCACAATTCTGTCTTGATAAATATTGGTAAAAATTGAATCCTTTTGATTTGTGCTGTAACATAAGATTTTATTAGATTTTTGTAGCTATCTTTAAGGTGTCTGAGGTCTTCTTGTCGTAGTACTTTGTGCAGAAGACAAAATTTCACAGCAATCTGAATTTAACGTCGACTAAAATTGGAATTGTAACTGTGGCCAATCAAATTTAGGCAGGTGCACGAGAAAATTTAAATCAAGCTTAGCAGAACACATGTCAACTTGCTGTGTATAAAATAAGATTGGTGCAAAATTCTCACAAACGCTTTTCAATTTTATTTAAAGCTAAGTGTGTGAGCATGCTTCTCTATTTGCAGACCTAACGCGAGGAAAAAACACGGACAAATGACTCAGAAGAAAACAAATGCCAACCGCTCAGAAAAAACGCGCGATCGTGTGTGCGCAAATAATAAAATTGTGCTAGAAACGGTTTATTTCCAATAAAAAATGATCACTTTTCTTAATTTAACTATTTAATTAACTAAAAATATAGTAAATAGCTGGAAGAATAAGAATGTCATAAAAAGAACCAATGTACAGTGCTTTGCTATATATATATATATATATATATATATATATATATATATATATATATATATATATATATATATATATATATGATATATAGTTATTATTATGTGAGCCCTTTTTCCAATTCAAACAATATACTCTTATATACTGAAGATTTCATGCATAACACTAAACAGAGACCGCACAAAATTCGATGTTTATACACATCCAAATAGTGTTTACTCGATAATATGAAGTTGGTTAATTAATCATTTTCATTGTTACTGAACCATTTCTCATTAATAGAATGCGAAATTAATAGAAATTCTCTCATTATTTAAATTACGTTTTGTTTAATTTCCATTATTTATGCCGTAAAATCACTGTTATTTTGAAATTACTTTCAAGTCAATTAGGAAAAATGGAAGCATAAACATTTGGGATCGCTTCGATGGTCACATGATCAGTGCATTCAGTGTTGGAATTAGAGTGAGTGATTCATGTTTTATTTGCCTGCTTACTGTGTAAAATTATTTGATAAAACAAATGATAAAATTCTACAGTGATTAAAAACCCAAACTATTATAGAATTTATCTATTGTTGGTTGCGCGGGCGGTGATAACAATTATTTTAAATCAAGGTTCCGATCTTGATAAATACACCAGTTACATAATATACATACATATGTCAGTATAATCTAAGCATTGTATAACGTAGAAAAGGCAATTCATCCTGTAGATCGATTTCGTCCTTTTTACGAACTTTTCGCATACTGCCCATAATTTGTCTTGGACAGGGCTCGAACCTGGGCACAAATGCTTCGGTGTCTGTTGCACTAACTACCCTGCCACACTGCGGCATATAGGATCCACATAAAAGAAAGGCTAACTATGAAACATTAGTAAATATACTACTAAAGATTGTGTATAGCGAGCGGCAGGGTGGCTCAGTTGTTCAGGAAACGGACTCCGAAGCAGACGTGTCCATAAACCATAGACAGCCAAAACATGCGAAGCACATGTAGCTGGCAGTTTTAAAGTAACACTTTATTCCACGCATGCATACAACTCAATCAAATATCTGGGTCTACTTCACGACTGGAAACATAATTAAGAAGGCTTCATCACAATACCTTATTCAACAAACGCCTTGCAAATATTGCTTACCCACTATGTGTCTATTGGTTATTGTGTGTAAGTATCGCATAATGCAGTGACAAAAATTGTGAATAATGGTTTCGAACAGCAGCATGGTGCCGATCCGCATGATCTACAGGCTAGGATTTTAATTGGCTGTAAATAACGTTTTCGTGGCCTTTAACCTTTTACTGTAGAGAATAAACATTACTTTATCCTAATTAATGTATCTTTCGCATTCGTATTAATTTTTCTCAGCCTACAGAGCTCTTAATGTATTTGAGCTCGGCAAGCCGGTCAGCACTACCAATTTCTTATACAGAGAGTGTTGCGATGAACTCAGCAAAGACCGAATAAACAAAATTTTTAATAAAGTTGGAGGTTAAATCACGTTTTTGTGAAACACCTGATCCAATCGCATACGGTTGAGAAATACACCCGATGGTGCGCATAATGACGGATGAGTCATTATAACAAGTTTTGAAAAGTCCAACGGTTTTCAAACAAGATTCCGACATCAAGTAAATCACATCATTACATGTTGAGCAACAGCAAGCGGAAAGCAGCTGAGTAGTCCCAAAAATAAATCATACTGTGCTGCTGATATTAGTGAAGCGACTCAAAAGTGCAATGGGTTGCATAAATTTGGTCCACGTAGCAAAATTTCGACCAAAACACAGGAATAAGTAGCTCAGTTTGCTTCTTTCGCTCATTTAGAATCTTTATCAAGTTAATAGCAGCGACTACATTTGAAACGACTAAAAAACAAAATTGATGCCATAATAGTTTACAAGAGTGCTATTGCCACAGAGTGTTTACGGGCTTACATCATATGAGCAAATCTATACAAATTTTATACGGAGTAGTCGTTTCAGATTGTGGAAACTAGTTGATGCAGATTTCTCTGAACACGACAAATTTCCTCCGTAGATAATCGATTCCAACAAAAATTATGTAATACATGTTGCGCATCTAGTAACATATTAGTTCAAGTATAACCAGAAGGATAAACCGAAGTCAGCATGAACGATAGGTATACTCTCATGTGCACATCTGTTTTGTGCTTGCTGGCGACTTACCGATAGGACCTGGTGTTATGCCCCATACCCACCATATTTTTTGGTAAGAAATGTGAGACAATTGGACGATGCAATCACCTATACGAATGTGCAAATCTGCAGTAGTTGAGCTAACCTCATACAAAGTTTTCGACAATGCGACCTCAAAGCCGTCTCACTATATATAACATATATACCGATATCGTAATGGAAACCCGCACTATGGATTCTAAAATGCTTAATCGGAACATGGTAGAATCAAAATTGGTTACAATATACACTAAATGTTTCCAGTTATCGACTCGGCATCCATAGTGTTGGTACTCTTTACAGGCTCGGTATATATATTATATATATTGAGTTGGCTTTGAAGTCGCATTGTCGAAGACTTTATATGAAGTTAGCTTCACTACTGCAGGTTTACACATTCGTATAGGAGATTGTACCGTCCAATTGTCCCACATTCCTCACCCAAATATATAGTGGGTATAGGGCGTAATACCGGCTCCTACTGATGAGTCGCCAGTAAGCACGAAACGAATGTACATGAGATTATATCTTTCGTTCATGCTGACTTTGGTTTATCCTTCTGGTCCTATTTGAACTAATTTGTTACTAGGTGCGCAACACCTAATACACAATTGCATATATTTTAGTTCTCCTCAGCAAACTGTATCTAGAGCTCTAAACACTGAGCCACCCTGGCTCAGTGGTTAGAGCTCTAGATTGCAAACCAGACGTGCCCAGGTTCGAGCCCAGTCCGCCGAAAATTCTAGACAGGTGTTTATTTCAAGATCTCAGCCTTGATTAAAGTAATTATCATTACCACCAGCACAAACAGTATTTAATCAATTGCAACGTTTTTGAGTTTCCTCAAAGAACTGCTTTTGCGAAGATTTGGGAAATGCTAGACGAGCTAAATTTCAGAATTTAGAAGCGTTCGTACTCCCTTAGTAGAGTGCCTATTGCTCATACATCAGATCGGAACATGCAAATCAAAGAGTTCGCTATAAATCAATGTTATATGAGACTCGTTAGTAACATGAAGTCAGTGTTGATCTTCATCCGCTACATGGCCGGCAGTAAACTACTTGCAGAGCTTACGAGCGTGGATATACTGTCCTCCTAGTTTCGTTGCAAAACTCCAGCATTGAGAGCTATGTTGCCAGTACAGATTCAAAGCGATTTCTTAGATTCTGCCGTCGCAAAATAAAGCCGTGTCATTCGTTTGTCTTTTTGAAAAGCGCTGCAGTTGCTGTTTGATACAGCTAACCAAGTTCAAGCATGCGCGTTGCGCAATGCTTGTTGCAAAAATGTAACCTTCCTAAGAATATAGATATTCGTAAAATATACAAGCGACCGCGTAGTGTGGAATTTGAATTGGAATTAGGCTATCCACAGATTGTGATATTATCCATCAAGTAAACCTCCTAGACAAAGAACGAGCATCGTTTGTTTATCAGAATTTAGTTGGTCTGAGTACGATGATATGTCACCGTCCTATCTGTTCTGTTGTAGTTTTTACAATTTATGGCAATATGCCTTCGATTGCGTTTGGATATTGCGTTTAACGTCGAAGTAAGGCCCACCTTCATACAACTTTGTTTTTTTACCATTCTTGGCCTAGATCGGCGTTGAAATCAACGAAAATCATAACGGTGCCCGATCAATAATTTAGACTAAATGCAAAATTTGATAGATTTTCAAACGTATCATCAGAATTGTTAAGAGTTTGGCGCACACATTTAATACTGCCAAAACCAGGTTGCTTACCTTGCCATTTAATGAAGACCGATTGTGCAAAAATGACTGGGATAAATTCTACACTCTTCCTGATTTAAAAAAAGCATATTAGCCGGAATACGAACCACCTGTTACATGTGCTGAGTCAGTGCTTGGGCAATATATTTCAGCGGTTATTGATAAATTAAAGTTGGAGATTTATACATAATTATGCCACGCATGTGGTTCGTATTAAAAATTATGTCCTCGCCTTTTAAGCTAGAAAACTGTTTCGTTTTTATCCTTACTTTAGCACTATGACACACAAAGATTGTAAATTGATTTTAAATTTTTCTAAGACAAAAATATATAATTTCATTATTTATTTAACATTAAGCTGAACTCTACCTGTCTGTATTTGTGCTAATTTTTTGTTAAATTAAACCACGTTCCAGCTTCTCCATTAATTAGGAAAACTCAAAATGAAAAGAGATCATGCGAATGGCATATATATATATATATATATATATATATATATATTTAATACCACAGTCGGATATTTAACTTAAATTGTATTATTGAGTAAAAAATAAAGAACACGTTGTGATGGGGATTTGCAACATGATATGTCATTAGAAGACTTATTTTATTTAATACATCTTGCAGACACGTATTCTTAATTAATTGTTTTATACAACTCTAGAATTGTGATGAAACGAAATTTCAGATCATTTATATAATTAAACGAATGTTGGTTGCGTGGGTGTGGATAAGAATTACTTTAATCAAGTTTGCAATCCCGATATAAATACATGATCCAATATGTATATACTTTTGCCAGAATAAACTAAATATTGTATAGTGTAAAAAAGCCAATTCTTCAAGTAGACCGGATTCGTTCTTATTGGGAACTCATCGTGTATTTTCCATAATTTGCCGCTGTCAGGTTACGAACTTGGACACGTCTGTTTCGGAATCTGGTGTCTGAACCACTGAACCACCCTGCCGTATACTACACCCAATCTTCAGTTATAATCTAACTAACGGTTCTTGGTTAGCCTTCCTTTAGGTCTAGCCTATAAGGCATCCATTTAGACCTGAAATTCCAACTAACCATCCCAAATTTGTCATTATAGAACAGGCAGCACGTTACAAAGGGAAGTGATCTTGAGATGAACATTTATATTGTTCAACACATATGGATCGCGCGGTCGGTGATGACAATTAATTTAATCAAGGTTGAAATCTTGATAGTTAATTGCTCTAATATCTTACTAATTGCAGAAGAATGGCAAAATTTAGACTTGAACAAGTTTTACTTCACTGTTGTCATGTAAGCAAAGCATACTATAGTTTAATTAATCGTCTACCAGATTGTTCATTTTCATTGCTTAATAAATCAGCGTTTGCAGCCAGGACCAAAGTCTGGAATTAAGCTGGAGAATTAAATTACGAGCCATTCACACAGAAAATTCGTATACAATTATAAATGTTGCATACGATATATTTTACTAAAGTATGCCTCAAGTGGACGTTAATTTGTGATTCTATCTAAACCAAAGCGCCAGCTACCAATGCAAAGCTCTGTAAAGAGACCAAAACCATGGCAGAGTTGATGGATTGCATTTTACAACATATTCAAAATTAATGATATTTCTCTAATATATATATATATATATATATATATATATATATATATATATATATATATTCATTGTACCCTTCCTGTGTGCAAAAACAAAAAGAAATTTTATCAGATATAAGAAATATTTCTTTCGCATGGTCTTCTCAAATATCTACTAATGAAAATATCTTTATATATAAGTTGGAAAGCAAAACAAGATAGATTACTAAATGCAAAAACAAAAGGGAGCTAGCCACATACGAAGCCTTATGGATAAACAAATTGCAGCCGGATTTATGTAAGCAGAAGAAGCACGTACAAGCATTGAGCTTGAACTGGATGTGACGCACGCAATTTGATTGGTTTCTATTTTTCACACTCTCTCTATGTTCACATATTTCTATCTTGTTTTGCTTTCCAATTTATATATAAAGATATGTTCATTAGTAGATATTTGAGAAGACAATGCGAAAGAAATATTTCTTATATCTGATAAAATTGCTTTTTACAGTTAAATACTGTTTGTTGCGAAGAACTAATATATATGCAAGTATGTATTAGGTTTTGCGAACCTAGTAACAAATTAGTTCAGTTGCGACCAGAAGGATAAACCAAAGGCAGCATGAACGGAAAGTATAATCTCATGCACATTCGTTTCGTGCTTACTGGCGACTCATCAGTAGGAGCCGGTATTACGCCCTTTAACCACTATATTTTCGGTAGAAGAATGTGGAATAATAGGACGGTACAATCTCCTAGACGAATGTGTAAACCTGTAATAGTGAAGCTAACATAATCTGAAGTCAACGACAATACGACTTCAATGCTAACTCACACTATATAATATATATACCGAGTCTGTAAAGGATACCAACACTATGGCCATTGTGTTAGTAACTGATACCTTTTTTGAAATCGATGAGTACCGGATACTAACACTATGGTTTCCGAGTCGGTACATGATACCAACCTGATGGATATAAATTTATGCTAAAGTTCACCCAAATTGAGAATTACAACAATTTACGAACACCTGTTACTCCAGTTAAACCATACACTCTGGCCTTCATCGATATCAGTTATCACATACAATTCTACTTTTTGTTTTTGCACACTAGGAAGGGTAAAATGAATTTTATTAAAGCTCGCATTTCAAAAGAATATAT
The DNA here is from genome assembly GCA_029291075.1 of Eudiplozoon nipponicum. Taxonomy (NCBI): domain Eukaryota; kingdom Metazoa; phylum Platyhelminthes; class Monogenea; order Mazocraeidea; family Diplozoidae; genus Eudiplozoon; species Eudiplozoon nipponicum. Next base: position 160,465 of record JAQBSW010000094.1, read on the forward strand.
ATATATATATATATATATATATATATATATATATATATATATATATATATATATATACTTATTATCGGTGAAAACTAAATATAACATAAGATAACACTTTCAGTTCACCTACTTGATCGATGACATCCTTTTCAAGTGACGAGTGTAGCTTCGGTTATTAAAATGATAATTTGTCCGATTGTGAACTAAATGGTCCTGGGTACATATCCAGACCTCGGCAAGTCTGAATACAAGTGTCGAGAGTTAAAAAAGGACAAGCACTCTCTAGTAGTCATATTGAATTTATTTGCTTATGTAATAATGAGTTCATTTCAACAACAGTCCGTTAGAGAATCTTGTAACAGGTGATTGTATGTTCAATGTGGAAAGATCAATACTACAAACAGTCATTACAAATACTGCCACATATATTCAAGGTATGCAATTGTGTATTAGGCGTTGCGCACCTAGTAACAAATTATTTCAAATATGACCAGAAGTATAAGCCAAAGTCATTTTGAACGGAAAGAATAATCTCGTACACATTTATTTCGTGCTTAGGAGCCGGTATTACGCTCTTTACCCGCTATATATTTGAGTGATGAAAGTGGAAAAATAGAACGGTACAATGTCCAACGATGGTTTTCAATGTATGCTAAAGTTCACCAAAATACTGAGATTTATAACTATTTCTGAACACCTGTTACTCCAGCAAATCAATACACTCTGGTCTTGATCGATATCAGTTATCACATTTCGCGGTAATCATGACATCATTAAATTAAATTTATAACAGTTAGATAATGTTTGTGGCGGAGAACATATATATACAACCGTGTATTAGGTGTTGCGCACCTAGTAACAAATTAGTTCAAATATGACCAGAAGGATAAACCAAATACAGCATGAATGGAAAGTATAATTAAAGGACGTAATGCCAGCTCCTATTAATGAGTCGCCAGTTAGCACGAGCGAATGTGCATGAGATTATACTTTCCTTTCATGCTGTCTTTGGTTTATCCTTTTGGTCATAATTGAAATAATCTATTTGTAGGTGCGCAACACTTAATATATAATTGCATATATATTTGTTCTCCGCCACAAACATTATATAAATTCAAAGTATGTTTATTACACAATCAACTAGTAGAACTAGTGGTGCATTATGAGCCCTATTTTAAAACAAGTATCCAGTGAAGACTGTTGAAGCATACATGAAGTATTGACGATGATAAAATAGCATTAAATTCGTACCCAACCAAAAGACGATATATGCCAGTATGCCTTTTCAAATCGGGCGTACTCGGAAAATTACAAAAGCAGTGATTCTCTCTGCTAATTTACAATTGATGCTTTTTGTGCAACAAATGTTTAAAGATCACAATTTTAGAAGGTAAGTGCCTGCAATTGTGCAGTCCAAAACAACTTATTTACAGAAATGCAAAGTCTGCTCAATGCGCTGTGCAAGCCGATTACAAAAGAAGCGAATTGAAGATTATTTGAGATTAAACCCAATAACAAAAGTTATAATATGAATTTAATATACATTTTTACATGTATACATATATGCGTGTATATATATATATATATATATATATATATGTATAAATAAATATATTTATATATAAACATAAAAATATATAGTCAGCAATCTGAATACTGAATCCAATGTCCCGTGTTCAAATTTTGGTGGTACTTCTAGTGCTTTTATGAGCAGCTTGCTTAGTACGCGCTATTTGAACACCTGTTGTACACAATAAATAATTTATTAATTACCCTCCTTTATTTATACTCGTTCGTAATCAAAATAGCCTTTTGACTTTTAATCGTATTTTAAGATGATAGCCAATCGTTAATAATGGTTATAATAATTTAAACAAACGAGAAAGTCTGTTTTAGAAAAATGACCTGGTTTACGAAAATGAGGACTATACTTATTTTAAAATTACGGAAATTAATAATCATGACTGGTAAACCAAAAATAGTTTTCTTTTTATGCAAAAAAATGAAACTAAACATTTTTCGTGCTACATATATGTATGCATCTATGTATAAATGTATGTGCATACAAATACCATACGAGAGTCAATCAATTCGCCAATTTAATACACGTTGAAGAACTGAATTGTGCGATGGAATAAATTTATTAATAAGCTTCATTTCTACCAATATCTAAGAAAAAACTTTGGTTATTATTAGACAAACGAAAAAACTTTTACGAATCCAGAATGTTTGCTGTTGATAGAGTTCAAAATAATATTTATTAATAATGTTTTTCCACTGCAAAATGTTGCTTTTTTCTCATATATATATATATATATATATATATATATATATATATTTGTCAGTATAAACTAAACATTTTGAAATGTATAATAAGAAATTCAATCAGAAGACCTGGTTGGCTCGTGCCTTTTCAGAACTCTTCAGGTACTGTCCGCGGTAAATGCTGTAAAATACTTGGATTGTTCTAATAAGGACGAAACCGATCTACTTGAAAAATTAACTTTTCTACATAATACAATGCTTAGTTTATAATAACAAATGTATTTATATAATGGGACTGGTGTTTACATCAAAATCGCAACCTTGATTTAAATAATTGTTGTCACCACACGCGCAACCAATGTTCGCTTAAAAAAATAAATGTTTAATTTAATAACACTTCCACAAGTAATATGGTGTCTGTTCTATAGTGACAAATTTTGCGTGTTAAGTTGAAACATTAGGTCTAAAGAGTTGCCATCTATACTCCAATTAAAGGCAAAGCTAGTCAAGAAACATTAGTTAGTATATAACTAAAACTTTTTGTAGGGTGCGGCAGAGTGGATCAATAGTTAGAACAACAAATACCGATGTAGAAATTCCCCGGTTTGAGCCCTATCCGCGGCAAATTCTGGTCAGTATTTCAGAAGTTCCTAATAAGAACGAAACCGGTCTATCGAATGAATTGATTTTTTCTATATTATACAATGCTAAGTTTAAACTGGCAAAGGTAAATATGTATACAGGAAATGTTATTTTTTATCAAGTTAAATAAATGTTAAATAAAATGATACCATTTTGCTTCTTTTTATTGGAATCTGCGTAAGGTCAACTATGAAGGAAAAAACGAGGAATTTCACTACAGCTTCGAAATATGGCTAATATCATTCCTTTAAAATAAAATCTTAATTGATAAGTAACTATAGTACATTTTAACGACTGCATGAGACCTATTTACTCAGTAAGGAATAAATAGTCCGACAAAACTCATTAGATGGCTTATATTACTATTTTGGTGCAGCATGATAAATCAAACTATGGAACTCTTATTAAGTTGGGTTTATAAAAAACATGAATCATTGAATGCAACGATATGCTCTAAATAAGAAACGGGATAGACTATAAAATATATTCTGCAACATCATGTGGACCTGAATATGTTGGATGTTTAACAGTAAATCTCTATGAACAGAGCCAAACATGCAGTTTGTTATTAACGCAATTATGTAGTTAAATATCTCAGAGGAGTTATTGAAATTTTGTCATGGACACAGATACCGATCCCATCTGTAAACGTTTAGGCAGACGTTAATTGACTTGAAATTAACTCATTCACACGAAACAGCTTCCATTTAGTGTTACTGGTCTACTGTGCCACACTTTTAATGTAAAAACTGTTGAAACGACTTTAGAAAATGAGAGCACATACAATTAATATAAGTCAAACGTTCCATGATCACACATCCCAACATTGCCAGAAATAATAAAATCTTCTAATAAAACAAAATCATAGTTTACTATTGACCGAAAACACCAAGCAATGTAATGAGTTTCAAAATTTTTTATTTACTTCTTCGTTGGATTCACGTGTCTTCAAAGTTTTGTGGTTTTTAAGTTACTTTATTTTGTATGTTTTACCATTCTCTTTAAATAGTATATAATATAATATAAAATATGACGACGGTTTGTATGAATTAAACATATTCAGCTGATGAAATTTCGTTCAGACGGTATTGTAAATTACTTTAAAATTAATAGGAAAAAACCGCAACCAAATTTTTTCTCGCTCAGAGAATTCCTGCAGTGTTCTACGGTTTTTGACAAAATTTCAGGTCGTTAAAATTCAAACTTATTTAGTTTTGATTAGTTTTTCATTAACTTCATCATAAAATTTCTCACTATATTTTCCGATTTACTTTGAATATCTGTAGGCAAACTATAAGGTTTTTGAACAAATAAGTCATAGCGTGAAATAGTATTTCGGTTCGGGTCATTTTTATGTAAGTTTAAGGTACGTCTCTAAGGAATAATAGCGCCAATATTTGTAAAATGTTTCTGTAATTTAATATGCATTTTTTTTAAATTATGGTGTTTACCAATTTTTTAAATGTTTGAATCCTCTGTTGGTTAAATAGATGTTTAAATGTGTAAAGATGATATTTACAGAGAGGACGCGCTATTTTTTAATTATATTTACACACAGTGTACCACAATTGCGTCTTCGCCACTGGTTCCTCTAACAATAATTGGTACGGAAACTGGTCATCTTTTATATTTTGACTGTTCTAATAAAGAGGAAATACGTCTTGTTAATCTGGAACGACTGTTTCGTGATCCAGTGACAAAATTAATGTAAGGCAATTACAATAAATAATTCCAAATTTCTCAATGTATACCTTATACCGTATTCTTGTCTGCATTGTAACACAGATTGACTTTGTTTAAATATTTTTTAGTAATGTCTCTGGAATTAAGATTTCCTGAATCTAAAATGATTACAATTTCGAAGTGTCTACTTTGCTTAGTTAACTTTAAAATATGTTTTATTATATTCAAAATGAATGATTACGAAACTTGCGAAATTATTTTCGTTCAAGCTCTAGATTTCCCCCCAATCAATTTGTGTTAGTTTGACACAAAATTGAGGCGTACTAACACTGCTCTGATTCACTTTAAGGGAAGCTTGCTCACACAGATTACCTTAATGACATCATATTCAACGAAGTTTCATCTCCATTTGTAGCATTCTGCCAGCTTCGACTAAATCAAAATAAATTAAAAATTACTTATCTTCATTAAAATATAATAGTCTTCATAAACAACTGAAAAGCATAATTATATACAAACATTATGCATGCTATTTTGCAAAAAAAACTGGAGAAAGTTCTTTTAGATTTCTAGTTTCAGGACAATTTATAAGATGCCTTTTGGTAACCAAAAATTTTACCAATATGCCTAATTCATCACAAATTGAAAGCGGAAAAGCTCAAATCTCGATCACTAATTGACCACTTTCATGACACCAGGCAAATATCTTAGCGTCAGTTCAGATAATATTTTAGTTATAAAATAGCGGATAAACAAATCTCAATTCTCTATTGAATAATTTGTTATAGTGTGCAATTTTTTCATTTCTTAAATAATTGAATATCTTGTAGATCTTTAGCAAAATTAATAGTTTGATATGACGCTGCAATTTGTTTGTGGGTTTTTAAATACTTTTGCATGACATTTTTTAAAGATTTGACAATACCGGAGAATTTGTATTTGCACTTTCCGACCATCATCCAGTCATGGTACTGTCTGGGTTGCCAAGTCATGATTTCCGTGTCTTCGGATATATTGGTAAGTTGAACCGAGAGCATCAAATTAAATTCAATCTGTACTGCTATACTCCTCCAATATCATTAAATGGATTCAATTATTTTTCATTGGAAATGATGCTGGTAAAATTGCTTTGGTCAACTAACAAATGGCGAAGACTTAGAACGTCTATATTTGAAGTATTTATAAAAAATTACTCATTGCTTAATTTAAAATTATTTTTAAATAAAAAAAGAATTTAATTTTGAACGGATCCATCAAAATTAAAGTGGAAGTCGCGATTGCGTGGCTTTTCTGTCAGAGCCAATTTCTCAATTTTCTGGCTGGATTTGTTTATTGTAAAAAATATTTTGACAATTACAATAGTTTATTCTTAATTTGTCATACGCAAAAAGTATCAACTTTATTATTACTCAAATAACTTTTCTATGTTCTAATATTTATATGATTCAAGTATGCATAATTTGATCTAAATACCTCGTTGAAAGTTAACAATATGTCCAATGTGCACTCGATAGTGTGATTTGGCGATTGATTTATTCGATTTGCAAAATATTGATTCGTTTCTGATTTTTAAGCATATTTTTCAAGTTGATTAAATTGAAACTTCAAAATTTAACTAGCTTCCCCTTTATACAGACAAATATTTCTATGATTTACTACACAGAATAGTAATTGGTCAGGATAATTTATTTGTAGTAGCTCAGATTCTACATGTGTTCTATCTGTCTATACATATTCTAAATTTCACCATTATATATATTTATGAACAGACAGTGCAAAATCCATCTAAAACACATTTTAGGATAGTGCATCTATCAATCATTAAAAAGATGGAAATACGGGGAGTAAGGGAAATATAAAAATAAAATAAACGACACGGAATCAATTATTGCAGAAATAATCCCCAGAAGGGATATATATCCTTCTCTGTGTTAAAATAAAGATCAAAATTGCGTTTGATCTCGTTGAATTTCCCAGTGTTTCTTTTGATTCAAAGCCACGGCTTTAACCCAAGATGAATACATTTTTTTACTTGTCACTGGAACGAGTGACGTCTGTTAATGCAGATGAAAATAGACCACGAGCAGTCCTCTCAAAATACATATTGATGAACAACAACACACTGATAAGTCACAAACTTGTGTCTCCTTGTTTAGAGCAACAGATTGCCTAGGTTCGATCCATGTCCGCGACAAGTGGTGGATAGTACGTGAAGAGTTCTCAATAAAGCGAAACAATTAAAATGATTAAATGCTGCATTGGTCATCACGTAGTATAAAAAGGGTCGCCTTATATGCTTAGCTGTGCAGGGTGGATAAGCGAAATCGGGTAACTACAAAAAACTTTATCTCCGATTCTGCCTCCTTTCCATCCCCTTACTCTTTTCAGTCTAACAATAACACTCTTTTGTATACTATGAATATAGTTAGTGTAGACCATATTACTGAGTCCAATATAGGGTTGCCAAATATCAAAAATAGTTTACGTAGCCCATCATTCATTAAACCTAGGTTATGTTTAGACATAGGCGCATTTAATGTGCAAACATTAAAACAGCTTGGACAAGAAGAAGCTCTTTCACATACGTTGGATAAATTAGAAATCGACGTAGGTTGCGTATATGAAAACAGAATACAGGATCCTAAGTGCATTTTAGAACTGGTTGCACCATCCCTATCTACGCGTTTTTGGCTTCGTGCATCTGGTTCCACTGAGTATTCTCAAGTCGGTAAATTGAGTGTTGAAATTGTCCTTAACACACGAACTGAAGCTTGCTTAATTGAATGGATCTCTTTAAATAGTCGATTGTGTGTGGCACGTTTAAATAATCTACTAAATTCAATGAAAAATCATAATAAACGTTATTTCTTCGTTGTATCTGCATATGGTCCTGCCGATTGCGGCACAGACGAAAGCAAAGAAGGTTTTTACCTTGAACTAAGCTCCTTACTAAGTAGAGCACGAAGTTCAGATATAGTCCTGGTTATGGGTGGCATGAATGCTCAAGTTGGGCGCTTAAGTAACACAGATTTTCATTTAGGTGGAAGATACACTTTAAGCTCGACGCGCAACGGTAATGGTGAACGGCTTTTGGATAGCTGCGATGAACATAGATTATATTTAAGTAGTACAAACTTCAGACGTAGTGTCAGACCTTGTGCTACCTGGCGTCCTCCGGCGCCCGGACAACGGTGGACTCAAATATATCATGTAGCATTTATTTATAGATGGCGTGGTTGCATCCAGGATTGTCGTTCTTTTTGGAACACTTATGTCGACTCGGACCATGCACTTATTCGTTGTAGATTCACACTGAAATTTTCTTGGAAAATAAATAACAATAAACCCCAAATAGATGCAAGCAAACTCGAACAATCATCCTTCCGACAAAAGTATGAAGATAATCTAAAGTCTAAGCTAACTGATCTTGATGGCGAAAATCAGAATTTACTTTGATCCAAGATAAGTTCAACTATTCACAAGACAGATACTACTTTATGTGGCATTGCAGGCCTTTGTAGAAATAATCATTGGCTCTCTGTAATATCTATGGAGATACTCAAAACGAGGCGCCAAATTCAACTTATCTCGAATTATAATAATGCTTGTCGCAATATATGACGCCAACTTAAGCGTAGTCTAAAAGTCGATCTCGAATCCTCTTGGGCAAGAAAGACTGAAGAAAGGGAAGAAGCATTTGCGTCAGGTAATAGTCGCATTTTGTTCCAACTAATTCGCGAATCAGGTCGGAGAAAATTAAAAGTTAGTAGAACTATAAATGATAATAGCAGCTATTTAATAACCGATAAATTAAGTCGTCTTAATAAGTAGGCTGAACACTTCAAAGATCAACTTTCTTCGGCACCCACGTCAGTTTCGATTTCCGAAGCATGCCTGCATCAACAGTGTGGAATTATAGTGAACCATCAGACTAAGAAGCATGGTATGCAATCCTGTGTCTTAAACGTCGCAAATCCGCAGGCCCTGATGATTTGCTTCCAGGATTGTTTAAGGATGGTGGCGATATAATTTCGGGAGCGTCGGCTAAACCTTTTCGTCTTATATGGAATGAGGAAACCGTACCACTTTATTGGAATGAGTCGACCATCATTCCTATCTTCAAAAAAGGCAATCGTAATTCGTGCGATAACCATCGAGGTATAAGCTTGACTCCAGTTGTATCTAGGTTATTTAGTTCGATTATCCTACGTCGTCTTAGCGAGTCACGTGAATCGCACACTACTCATGATGAGGTTGTATAGATAATATTTTAACGTTAAGGCAAGTTCTTAAACAGAGACATTTATAACATCGTTCCACAATAGCCGTATTTCTGGACTTCAAGTGTGCATTTAACTCGGTGGATTGCAATGTTTTATTCCATATTTTGTCGAAAAGCGGTGTGCCTACAAAATTTGTTAATATTAGACGCTCTATTTACAAAAATTCTTCTGGTCGCGTTAAGGTATTCAACGAATTAAAGCAAAACTTTACAATCAATAGTGTTATTCGTCAAGGTTGTCCACTTTCTTCATTTTCGTTTAATTTTGTAATTGATGCAATTATGTGCAACACTCTTCCACACATTTAGGATGCAGGTGTTGAAAATCTCCCCGGTGGTAAATTAGACGATATTGACTCTGAAAACGATATCGTACTATTATTCGAAAATAGAGTTGCTGCTCAGGCCACCTGAAATAGATTAGCAGACGTTGTTCTGTCTCTCGGTTTTAAATTCGCACCCTTTAAATGTAAGATATTTTTACAGGATCATCCACCACTCTCTCCAACGCTGCGACTACAGAATGAAGATCTATAAATAGTTTACAGGTTTATATATCTTGGGAGCTCTATCAATAAATTAGGCAATATGTCTGACGGGTGAGAATGAGAATCGTGAAGGCTAGAGTAGTTTTCTCAAATCTTAGCCATTTATGGAGAAAGGCGAGTATTTCACTCTGCCTTAAAGGTCGTGTTTACAATGCATCTGTACGCACAGTTTTACTATATGCTTGTGAAACTTGGTCTCTTATAATTGATGATTTTAGACGCTTAAAGACATTCGACCATCGTTGTTTGAGAAGTATAACACATGTTGGTTACCTAAAATAAATAACCAACGTTAACATACGTAGACGTATTTTTAGATCTGCCAACTAGTGCTCCTCGTTAGAAAATCAAACAAGGCTCCATCAACTTCGTTGGCTCGGTCACGTTTTGCATATGCCATCAATTCGATTGTCTAGTAGAGCTCAGTTCTCACATCCAGCACCAAGGTGGGCAGATTTTAACACGACAGAAACAGTTGAAGTCACTTACACGTAAATTTGGTAGTATAGGACCCACTCGTCTGTCAGGATGGGGTCCACGTGCGCATCATAGTTCTTGGTTAGAAATCCTTAGCGATATGGCATCGAATCGAGCTCAGTGGCGATCTTGTTGCAGATTTCTAGTAGAATCATCTTCATAAGTTTCATTTCTTAGTAGAGCAAAGTTAGCTGCGAGGTTTGGTTTGTTTATGACGTGATACAGTGATAGCCACAAGGAAGCTGTATTGCTGATTTTGTCTTGCCCTAATGCTGACTTGGCCTTAATGGTATTGTGAAGAAGTTATAGTTTTCCTTTTTTCTGTGAATTATCTTGATAAATATACTCATACTAACTAGGTATTCTTTCTTTCTCTATCTCTTACTCTCTTTCTCGTAAATCTCACTAATAATTTGTGCCTAAATTATTATTTCTGTTTAACAATAATTGATTGCGCGGGTAGTGGTGACAGTTCTTTAAATCAAGTTTGCGAGCTTGACGTAAACATCGATCCCTTTGTATTTAACCAGTCGTCGAACAGCATAACAAAACTACCGCCAGCCGCAACGAACTGACGCATTTCAACCTGCCATGATCATCATCAGAGTACGAGGGCAAACTGACCATCGAGGATCAAACCGCATTGAATATATATGGAAATCAAATTTAGGTATGCGGCTCTAACCTCTAGCAGTCTCGCATACATTGAACTTAACTGGAAATGTCAGTTGCACAATTTCTATGCAGTCACGAACATAAACTGTTTGCAGTTTCCGCCACAAATAAATATTAAGGCAATACAATTTAACAATAATTGACTGCGCGGGTGGTGGTAACAATTTTTTAATTCAAGTTTGCGAGCTTGAAGTAAACACCAATCCCAATGTATTTAATCAGTCGTCGAACAACATAACAAAACTACCGCCAGCCGCAACGCACTGACGCGTTTCGACCTTCCTTGATCATCATCAGAGTACGACGGCAAACTGACTATCGAGGATCAAACCGTATTGAATATAAATGGAAATCAAATTTAGGTATGCGGCTCTCACCTTTAGCAGTCTCGCATTCATTGAACGTGATTGGAAACGTCTGCACAATTTCTATGCAGTCACGAACATTAAATGTTTGCAGCTTTCGCCACATATACATATATAGGGCAATAAAATTCAATGTGGTATAATCATCGATAGTCAGTTTTCCGTCGTACTCTAATGATGATCGTGGAAGGTCGAAACGCGTCAGTGCGCTGCGGCTGGCGGTAATTTTGTTATGTTGTTGGAAGACTGGCTAAATACAATGGGATCGGTGTTTACTTCAAGCTCGCAAACTTGATTTAAAGAATTGTGGAAAGGTTAGGCTGTTAGGCTTTAATTCATTGCTAAGAAATTCAATATTTGTTAAAGTGATACGCTTTCATTTTTAACTGCATGTTTATTGTTCAATTCTATTCGTGCAAGATATTTCTTGTTGAATGGAGAATAAAAATGGTGATATTTTGCTTAAGCCAAATACATTTCGTGGCCACGTGATGAAAGATCTATTTCGGCAATTCACTGTAAAAAATGGATGAAACGCAAGTTAAAGGCGGAACAGTGATGCATTTCAAGTAAAATAATTAATATGGAATGCAAGTAAACTTATTGTAAAACTATGAAGAATTTAGACAGGTTTATTTTGTGCTATCACGGCTCCACAACATTTACAGTAAAAACGTTGTTTCTGATTATGTGTTTAGTAAAAAACAAGACATGGCACACCGAGGAGTCAGGTTTTTCATATAATTTCATGAGCAATTGCCAAAGGAAGCAAATTGAAATGCGCATTTCGCTTCTTTAGAGTAATATTTATTCTGTCCATAAAGTCATACTACTTATAACTATTCCATAGACTTTGGTTCTATTGAAGTATGCATGGAATTAGTAAAATTTCAGCACTGATACTCATTATATATATATATATATATATATATATATTGAATTGAAACTGATGACATAATATTGATTATATACATATATGTTGTCAACATTACACGAGCCTCGGTGGCGGCAAATTTTCGAATGTCCGTGACGTGTTCCCAATAAGGATTAAACCGCTTTACTGTACGCATTTACGCTGCTACCTTGTGTAATATTTATTTTATACTGAAAATAAATATATATGGTGTGTAGGATTGATGCAGCACTATGAAAATTTTATATAAAGTGTAATCTCTTATGACTTTAGTCCACATAAATCTTGAAGATTGCACCGCCCAGTGATCGCATATATTCTGACCTGAAATTTTGTTGTTGTCATACAGAATGCTAATTCCTAATTAGCACAAATTACATGCACCATCAAGTTTACCCATTTTGATCATACCACGTCTGACATATCGCTCTTACTAACCATACAAATTAACATGTTACGTTGTATGGTTGAAAACTAATATTTAGTGCGGAATATGAAAACAATTCATTAAAAAACTCTACGACCTCTAAGTAAGCACCAATCCAATTGTATATAACCAATCGCAAAACATAGCCAAAATACGTCGTACTTTGAAGATGACTATGGAAGGTCAAGACGCGTCGCTATGCTGGAACAATGGTAGTTTCTCTTTGACTTTTGACTTATTAAATACAATGGGTTTGGTGTTTATTTCAAGCTCTTAAACCCATTTACTTAATGTTAAGATGTTAGCCTGAACCATAAGCTTACATGTTAAAGCACCTCATCCTATATTATATAAATGTGACGAGTTTATTTTGAAACTTCTGTTTTATAATTAAAGTCTTTGTCGTAAGTAATTGTACTCTGGAATTCCTTTTAGTTATGCTAAATTATTTGTTGAATGCAATTATTTCCTTTTTCTCCTAAGATAACCATGACCGCATCATTGATTTCTCAGTGCTTAGTCAACCGGAACTGAACAAGACTTACGTTCTCGCGAGTACAGCGGCGCGTTGCACTGAACATGGTTCCAACCGAGCTCTTTACTTTGAACTTCCATATGATTTAGCAAGAGGTAATTTTAGATGTCAACAGTACATATTAGAATTACGTGATAATCAGATTTGTCTTGCAACAATGAAATAGAACTACCGAAGTGAAAAAGATAATTTTATTTATTAAATGAATTAATCGGCCTCGGAAACACATGGAATCAGACGACATATTTACAAAAATGAACCTAGATATCGTAAATAATCGTTAATAAAATTGAAGGAAGGCTTTTAAAGAAAGTAAATGATTATGTTCAAAATAAATAATTAAATATATTTTATTAAAAAAACTGGGATTATTAATAATATTTATGTCGAAATGCATAATAAATATAACAAACAACCAGTTTATGTCAAAGACTCTATTGATTGTGTCAGAAATCGTCAGATGGCTGAAACGTCATAAATATTTGTGTACAGAACTAACAACATTTACCAGGAATGCATTTTCATAATTGAACTCAGTAAATTGGTATCAGCATGAGTGAGGGAACGTCTGGCAGTATATAAATAAAACAAATGTATTGAAAAGCATTGTTCGGTGTGCAGAACTGCTCATTAAGTTAAATGCAAATAGTGCGAGAACGCTTTTATTACAATCGTTGCGAAGAATGAAATTTAGGTTAATTTTTTACCTTATTCAAACTAAATTTCAAACACTTTCTCGAAATATGACAAAGATCAGCTACGTGTTCGCACAGACAGAAGCGTGCATACACGCCCATATTACCACTAATTAATGGGAGTTTAAAATATTTTGTTAAAATTTACCTGTGCTTATTGTTGTACACGTTATTTTTGTTTTCGAATAAAAGAGATATGATTTAGCTAAAAATAATTATCATTTTCTGCTGCTGTTCATCTTTCTTCACGTTAACTTTTTAGCACAACAAAAAAATGAAATCATTCTCCCAGTCAAAATTTGTGTATAACTCACCCCCTGAATAAGGTAATTACAGCGTTAAAAAGAAAAAAAATATTGTGGAAGAATTACTTAAATAAATTGCAGATTTATCTTGCCTACAGACAAATAATATAATATAATACAATATTTTAACTTCAATAATCATAAAAATTTTTGTTTTGAAAAAAATATTTTTTGAACGGCCAACATGTCACGTATGCATCCGGTCAATCACTGTGCGGGTAGAGCCGAAAGCTTTTGTTAATGAGGACAACCAATTTTATAAATCTAAAATATCACAACGTGTAATTCATTTCGATGACCATGTGACTGGACTGTGCTTGTGGCCTGCCCAAGCTATATCCAATTTCGACAAGATATCTGTCCATTTAGTTGAGAAAAATGATTCACCACAGATCGAGAATGTTTCCCTTAATGCATCTAATTCAAACACTAATTCTTCGTGTGCAAAGGACACCGACCTCACAGTGTGTAGTAAAGAAGTTCACGACAGGCTTCCGCGAATTTTGGCTATTAACTGCTTGAAGCGTCAGCTGGTCGCTTACACAACTCCACTGGTTCATCTCGAGACGCTCACAGACGGTAAAAAGGCAAGTTCTATTCAGACTTTTAAGTAAAAATGCGTAAACCACCATAGAAATGTAACATTTTCTGCCAACTCACGTGAAATCAAGTTTGCAAGCTTGATATAAACACCAATTCAATTATATAAACATTTTTCAACATAAACAAAACATTGCATCCTGTAGAAAAGGCAATTCATATAGATGACCGCGTTCATCCTCATTGGGAACTCTTCACGTATTGTCCAGAATTTGCCGCGGACAGGGCTCGAACCTGGGTACGTTTGATTCAGCGTCTGTGACTGTAACCACAGTGCCACCCTGCCGCACGCTACATACAATTTTCAGTTATACAATAACTTTAAATCATGTATGGCAACTCCATTGACTTAAAGTTCCAACTAGTCATACAGAATCTGTCATTATAGAACAGTCAAATCACTCAGTGGTATAAAGCTCACAAACTTGATTGAAATAATCGTTATTGTTAATTCAATGTGAAAATTTGTTGAGAATAATAAATACAAAAAAAAGGTGATTGGAATCAATCAACAATTTTTGTAGCCTTCCACCAGCTGCTTGTCTGAAAATGACGCTGTAACAAGATTTCCACCCTTTTTTTCCAAATTTTCGGGATCTTATTTGCAGTCCTATTTTCAGGGTTGACACCATACGCACAGGAGTAAAACACAACTTGTGGAAAATGTGGTTTCCTCATTCAAGACAGATCTATTTATATTTATTTTAATTCCTAACTAACTAGTAAGTATAAATTTTGGAAGTTTAAATTTAGACTTTCTTAGCAAACGGTTAAATGGTTAAGAAATTTAAAAAGTTTTATTACTTTGTGTGTCACACTTTAAAGAAAAACGAATAATCATGTACATTAAAGGGACATTTATTTTTGACTTTTAATTTATAATTTTCTGAAATCATGGCCGGCGATCTCTTATTAGTCGTGACAGAAAACTTAGTATTAAACTTGGTGGTCATAAGTGGTTTCAGTCATCCTATCTCAGATTAATACTCCACTTTGGGTTTGTTGCTTAGCTAGAAAATATTGCTAAATTGATATAAGCGGAATAAGAGCAAATGTGCCCTATGAGTAGTGGAAATTTAGGAAACTGAAGCAAATATTGGCCACGAACACTTCAATAACTGACACTTTGACTAAATGGCGCTAGTCAACGTAGAGTGTAAGTCGATTGAGAGAGCAAAACTCTGAAATTAAAGTATTTGTCCTAATTGGTAATAAGCGATCAAGCACGCGTTTATGTATCCATATTCTTGATGGTTATGCATGAGTTAAACATGAGCACTTGTACTGTTTGCGTTTTACTGTCAAGGATGATGATTATGCCGATAATAATGATGATTGTGATGAGAACGATAGAGTTAATAATGCGGACGACAACGTGGAAGATAATGATGAGCAGAATTGCTTGTTATGATTTTAATGGGTGATGATGATGACAACAATATTGATGATAATGGTCATGAGGAGGATATTGACTATGGTAAGGATAATTAGGTTGATGAAGATAATTATCATGATTATGATGATAAATTTTGATGATGATGCTGCAGCTGTTGCTATTACCGTTGCTATTGCTGCTGTTGATTATTAATGATAATGATCATTGTGATAACAGATGATAATAATGATGCTGCTGATTTTTTCTACTGCTGACGATGATGTTGATTATTGACGACAATGATTCAGTTGGTGATGTTTACGACGATGACGAACATAAGGATGATGGTGATGATGATGATGACGATTATTAGGAGGATATTGGTTATGCTAATGATGAATACATTTATGATGATAATAATGATGACAAAGATGGGGAAGGTAATGTTTATGCTGATGAAAATTAGGTTGATGTGGATGATGATGACGAATATGGTGATAAAGATGGCGAGGAGGCTGATGATGGCAGATGATGACAACGATGCTGCTGATATTGGTGTTGATGATTTTTATGATTATGATGCTAATGATCATACTAATGGTGACGATAATGGGCACCTGATAATGTTAATGTTGATGATGATGACGCTTATTTTGGATGATGACGGTGAAGAAATCGATGGTTATGATGATGATGACGTTGACGACAGTGATAATTATGATCACGTTCAAGTTAGTGATTATGATGATAATGACGATGATTATGGTTTTGATGATAATTATGATGATTTTGATAATATATAATGATAATGGTGTTGCTGTTGATGATGATGATGATTACGATCCTAATGATGCTGTAGACGATGATGATGATAATGATGATGATGATGATGATGATGATGATGATGATGATGATGATGATGATGATGATGATGGTGATAATTTAAAATGATACGGATTATAAGGATTACCTTCGAAAACGTGTAAACAGATAATTAAGTAAATTAAAGTTTATATTTGGTTTTATAATGTGTCAAAATTCTTTTATTTTGTTTTCTCATAATTTTTCATTTTACAATGAAGTTATAGGACGTTTAATCATTATTTGATCTGGCTGGTCTTAAGGGCTTTTTAGCAGAATAATACAATTCGAGTTCAACCAATATTTTTTGATAAAATTAATTGTCGTTTTTCATAACATGCATGACTAAGGCAAACCTGATAATAGCCAAAAATCATTGTGCAATTGTTGTGCTCGCCCTCCACACGTCACAAGGCGAACTACTTTTGGAATAATTAAATGTTGAGTTTTTTTTCCTCAGTGCCGTCCTCTTTGTTGTGGATTTGACCGCATTTTTCTTGTGCGGGACCATAGATAGCACTCGTAGGTCGGTAAAATCTTGGATCCTGTACACTTTCAGGTGCTCTGATTATTGGCCTTGATTGATGGGTTCTCACTTGTCCCTCATTTTGTAGCCTTCCACCAGCTGCTTGTCTGAAAATGACGCTGTAACAAGATTTCCACCCTTTTTTTCCAAATTTTCGGGATCTTATTTCCAGTCCTATTTTCAGGGTTGACACCATACGCACAGGAAAAAAACAACTTGTGGAAAATGTGGTATCCTCATTCAAGACAGATCTATTTATATTTATTTTAAATCCTAAAGTATTTTTTTATTATTTAAATCAAGTTTACGAGCTTGAAGTAAACACCAATCCCATTATATTTAAGCAGTCGTCGAACAACATAAAAAAACTACCGACAGTTGCACGTACTTTCGACGACTGGTGAAATACAATGAGATTGGTGTTTACATGAAGCTCACAAACTTGATTTAAAAGAATTGTTTCCACCACACGTGCAATCAATTATTGTTTAATAGTATTTTTTATTATCTACCCTAATATCCGGTGTTCATACCTAATCTCGAATACTAAACTATATACACAAACTTATCCATGTCACCCCCTCCTCGCACACAAGAACTCATATACACATAAATGTACTCCACTAAAGTGACATTTATAGAATAACTATAAGTAAACCTTATGAATTGACATACACGCCTCTAATTGTATTTGCTGCTCCGGACGCGTAGAAGAATCACCAAATTTTTCTGATTTCATAATCTTATCATCTTTGCAATAGGCTATAGAGAGAGAGAGAGAGGTTAATAATACTATTGGAAGATAATAGTATTATTCTATCGGTTGGACAAGATCGAATAAGGAGCCTACACCAACCAATCGTATATCAGACAAATACACATTTATACCCATATCCAGTATAAATTTGTGTATCCATTTAAATATGAGTCCAAACCATATACATATCTATGCATACATAAATATATATAATAAATTATCAATATATTTTATTTTTTATTTAAATTTTATTATTTACTTATTTATATGTACCCACATCTTATAAAATATCCATTTATATATACGTCCACACGCTATATCTTATGCATATATAGATAAGCATATAAGCAACCCAGTAGGTTCTTCCCACATCTTTTACAAATCTATATATCCATCATATATATTCGTATATACACAATATATATAATATGAATATCATAAAAACAACACTGTGAGTTACTTAACGGTTAAATTATATCAGTCAAAACGCTTTCTTAAATATTTATTTATCTATTTTTATGTCTATGTATATATAGGCCTCTAAATATATATATACATATTTATATATAAAAGCAATACAATGGGTTCTTTGAAATTTAAGTACCTACAATTCACCCTAGGTGGATAGTAAGTAACTCTTACATATTTATTTTTATTTATACTCACATTCTATATGAATATATAAATATCCATAATTATATACGTCTACACACAATATATATAATGTATATGTCAATCCATATTAGCAACCACGTGTGTTCCTCTCACATCTTATATGAGAATCTAAATATTCTTCCACATATACATTGCAAATATCGAAATAAGCATTTAAGCAACCATTTTAGTTCACCCCACATCTTATACGAATATTTGAATCATTCATATATACATATATGTATGTGGCTATATATATATATATATATATATATATATATATATATATATATATATATATATATATATATATAAAAGCAATGCAATGGGTTCTTTGAAATTTAAGAACCTACAATTCACACTGGGTGTATAGAAAATTCATTTTACATATTTATTTTTATTTATACTTACATTTTATATGAATATATAAACATCCATATTTATATACATCTGCACACCAATATATATATATATATATATATATATATATATATATATATACAATGTACATGTCAATCCACATGAGCAACCACTTGAGTTACTCTCACATCTTATATGAGAATCTAAATATTCTTCCACATATATATTGCAAATATCTAAATAAGCATTTAAGCAACCATGTGAGTTCACCCCACATCTTATATGAATATTTAGAATCATTCATATATATGTCTATATATATATATAATATGTATATACATATATATACACATATCTGTTAAGCATATTTAGATAAACATATAAGCAACCATGTGAGTTTCTCTCACATCTTATATAAATCGAAAAAATTATCGTATATATATATATATATTTGTGTGTGTGTGTAATCTGCATATCTAAATAGAAATATTAGCAACCATGTGAGGTCCACCCAAATATTATTTAAATAATTACATTTCCATCCATCAATAAGTTTATATAAATGACAATATATATATATATATATATATATATATATATATATATATATAAGTCAACATATAAGTAACTATGTTAGTTCCCCTCGAAAGCACACGAAATTATTGCCAAATTACCTATTTCTAACTCTATCTAAATTGTTCCGTTTTCTATCTCAAATTCACAGTCGCGGTCTCTTATTTGGATTTATTATTAACTCTGATTCCTCCAATCTACGTTTATTTCCATTCGAGGTAGCTCCATTAAATATGAGCCCAAACGATTTTTCTACTGATGTCACATTCTTGAAATTCTTTTCTGATTTTATTTCAATTGATTCCATACCCAACCTGGTTAATCTATTTCGATTACATAGTGCAATCCGTTTACATCCATCCCAGTTTATCTGGTGACCTAACTACACTGAGTGCCTTGCTAGATCTAATCTATGACTATGTCTATATTTGCATTCAATTTTATGTTCCCCTCTACGTACCTTTATTGGACGCATGGTTTTACATATATATATCTGAGTTTGCAATCTTTACAAGGTATCTCATAAAACCCTGATGTGTTGAGCAGTTCTATTTTTTTTTATTCGGTAGCTTATTGATTATTGTAGCTGATTCTCTTAACACTGTTCTTATGTTGTATTTCGTTGCTAATGTCCTAATTTTTCTACTTAATCTAGAATCTGGTAGAACCAGAGTTCTGTGCTTATCTTCATTTTGCTTTTCTAAATCCCTTACCTGTTTTTCTTGTTTTTTCTACATTAAATCGCAATAGCGTCTCGTTTATGATTTTATCAGTTAATTTTTCCGGATAATCATTTATCCTGAATATTTCTTTCAATTTCATCAGTTCAATTTCATATTTTAAATCCACTATTTTAAGAAATCTTATTATCATTGATTTTAGAATGCCTTTTTTCAATCCAAACGGGTGATTAGAGTAGTAATTCAGGAGGTTACCAGAATAAGTATCTTTCCTTTATATATATTTTTCGTTTTAAATTTACATCTAGAAATGATAATTATTATTTTCTTACTTTTTTCAATGTAAATTTTACCTCTCCCAGTTGATTAGCTAAATCCAGGCAATTCTTCAACTCATTATCCCCTCGATTCCAAATTAATAAGTTATCATCTAAGAATCTTAAATATAAGTTTGGTTTGAGGGGAGATCTGAATAAGAGATTTTTTTCTAAATAATGCATGTAAATATTAGCGACTGGGACCGATAATGGTTGTCCCATAGGAACAAATTTAACTTGTAGGTAGAATTCATTTCTAAATATAAAGTATGTAGAGGACATACAAATTTTAAACATTTCCATAATACTCCTTAACATCATTTTACTACCTTCTAGAATTTCAGGGTATTCCGTTAGGCAACGTTGGACACACTCTAATGCAACATGCACCGGAATGTTAGTATATATAGATACCACATCCAAGCTTGCCAGTTTATCATTCTCTAATAATTTATATTTACTAATAATGTCAGTAAAGTGATAAGTGTTCTTTAATGTATATTCTAGAAAATAGGTGTATTTTCTTATTCTATGGCATAGAAATTGAGACATTTTATAAGTTGGAGAATTCTGAACATTCACAATTAACCTAAGTGGATTATCTTGTTTATGAATCTTTACTAAACCATACACTCTGGGAGGGAGTGTGTCTCTTTGTATTAATGATTTTCTAAGCACTGAATCTAATTCCCCAGACCCAATCATTTGATTAATTAAAGTTTTATCCTCACCTTGTAACTTATCAGTTGTGCCCATGTTTTTTATGATAAATTTCTTTATTATTTAATTGCACATACATCTTATCATTATAATCCCTCTGATTCATTAGCACTGTTGCTCCACCTTTATCTGCTTTAAGGCATATTACTTTATTAGATAACAAATTCGATCTCAATTTTTTCAATTCATAATTTGGCTTACATTTATACTCTCTATGTTCTAACACCAATTTGGCAACATCAAATTCAAATTTAGTTTTATCTTTTTTTGGAAGGAATTGAGTGATTTTAACTGTTTTGGTAATAACTTCATTCTTAGGTATGTATTCCATAGGAACAGTCGTATTCAGACCAAGGTTAATTGTTCTCTTTCATTAACCTTGAGATCCATAGAGAATAAATTTATTACCATTTTTAGACACCGCAGAATCTTTTGAAATATTTTTTGGAGGCCTATAGATTCCCAATTTTGCTCGTTTTTTCTCATGTCACTTTCTTACCTTTTGGATTTCTTTATTCCTAGTCTTCTCAGAGAACCTTTCTATATATTTAAGGTCCATTGAATATAATATCAAGAGCAACTTTGGTCATAATTTAGTTTTTTCTCTAATTATTTCATATTTTCTATTTTACTTGATATTTTGTCAGTTATTTCATTAAATGTAGAGGAATTTCCTGTTTCAAAACATTTCCTACCCTATCTAGCTGAAATGGTAGTCTGAAAAAAGGCATATAATTACAGTATTAAATTTTAAACATAATTTGAAGAATGGGGTATTTTCAACTTGCCTTACAATTTGTATTTTCCTCGATATGTATTGGTTGAACAGTTTGGTCACTGTCCCGTCCTATTTTTGATTTAATTAATAATTTAAAAGTTAAGTTTTGTTGCTCAGTGTTGCCTAATAAAAAAACTTTAGGAAACAAAATAAATATAAATAGATCTGTCTTGAATGAGGATACCACATTTGACACAAGTTGTTTTTTTCCTGTGCGTATGGTATCAACCCTGAAGATGTGATTGGAAATATGGTCCCGAAAATTTGGACAAATAGAGTGGAAAATCTTGTTCCAACGTCATTTTCAGACAAGCAGCTGACGGAGGGCTTCAAAATGAAGGGACAATTGAAAACCTATCAATCAAGGCCAATAATCACCTGAAAATGTACAGGATTCAAGATTTAAACGACCTATGAGTACTTTTGGAATCCTTGATTTAAAAAACTGTTACCACCACTCGTATTCTCAATGATTGTTTAATTGTACTACCTGTCAATATGTGTGTGACAAAAGCTGCAAACTTATTAGTGTGACTGAATAAAAATATTGCAGTCGAAATTTCTAGTAAAGTGCAATGTATGTAAGACTTATAGAAGTGAGAGCCGAATATCTATTTTTTCTATATATATTTACAATGCGGTTTGTCTTCGCTAGTCAGTTTTTCGCCGTAAACTAACCATAATTATGGAAGGTCGATACGTGTCAGTACGTGTGACTTACGGTAGTTTTTCTATGTTATTCAACAACTGTTTAAATGCAATGAGTTTGATATTTACTTCAATCTCGTAAACCTAATTTAAAGAGTGTTACCATCTTTGCGCCACTAATTATAGTTTAATTTATATATATATATATATATATATATATATATATATATATATATATATATATGTTGCGAATACTATAAAATAGTTAATGTTCGTGACTGCATAGAAATTTTGCAGCCGACATTTCCGGTCATCTATGCGAAACTACTAGATGTGAGTACCAAATATATAACTTTTCTTTTCATATATATGCAACGTGGTTTGATCCTCGCTAGTTAGTTTGCCTTTGTATTTGGATGATGATCATAGAAGGTCGAAACGCGTCAGTACATGTGACTGATGGTATTTTTTTATGTAGTTTAAGGACTGGTTAGACACAATGTGATTGGTGTTCCCTGCACGCTCGCAAACTTGACTTGAAGAATTATTAAGTGCTCTACTGACTTTAAACTAAATTTATGCTTTTGTCGATTAATGAGCGAAAACAGCTTTGAAAATATAGTTTCGGCATGCATTGATGACTTATTGCATGAGTTAGATTTCAAAGGTTTGTTTACCTAAATAAGTTATCTCACTATATATAACAGCGCAGCTTTTTAAAGAAGAAATTTAAATCGATGAATTTTATACGCTCAAATATAAATCCTTGAGTGAGGCATCAATTATTCATTTATTGAATTTATTCTTTTTTTTGTTGTTTTCGTTTACTTTAGAACTTAATGCCGGATTGTGCCTACCGTGTGCACGTGCCAGACAGTCTTGTAAAAACTAAAGCCTTCCCAGATCTCGGTGTCATTCTTCTCTATACACGATGCGGTAATATCATGGTAATCACCATAGGAAAAGATCAGGTATTCAAATTCAATGATAGTTTTAATTTTATTCTACTTCATTGAAGCATGGAATCTGTGATTCAAATAAAACTTAATGCAATAAATTTAAATTATTTCAGTTTCAGCTGAAATTTACTTTGAAAATGATTGACAACTTTGATGCAATTTTTTACTATAATCACGATTGTGATCTTGCTATAAGCACCTGATCCATTAATTACTTACATATGTCAGTATAAACTGAGAATTGTATAGCATAGAAAAGGCAATTCATCCAGTAGATCGGTTTCGTCCTTATTTGGATCTCATCACGTACTGGCCAGAATTTTCCGCGGACAGGGCTCGAACATGGACACGTCTGCTTCGGAACCTGGTGCTCTAATCACTGAGCCATCCTGCCGCACACTACACAAACCATTTAGTTATATATTAAATAATTATAAATCAGTACCACCCAATTCACAAATATACATAATCTATATTAAGTCCATTTCTTTAGAATATTAAACCATATGTTTCTTATTAAGAAGAAAAAACATTAATAACAAAGAGAAATGTGGCCATTTATATCAAGACTACTAAACTTCATTTTACAATCTTTCACTTATAAATACATTCTGGATTTTCATTTAATTATGTGGGTAGCAATAAATTTGACTCAGTTTTGCTTCTATTTCTTGTTTTGGCTGATAATTAAGTGAGTATGCGTTTAGGTCTGTGTGTGTGCATATTTGCATCGAAAAATCTTTTTCGCTGTATTGCAAAGTGATGTCTGAGATCTGGTCATTCTTTTATTGATGGCTCGAGAGTTAACCAACTGTCCGCATTGTTGGCTGTTACGTGTATACATGTTATTCTTCTGAGTGTAGTCTTTCGTTTCCCCTTGTTCCGTATTTTTGTCTTCTGCACTTGGTAACAACGCAGGTGCGGATTGCAGTGTTGAATGTTCATATTGTTTCAAAATGTCTGTCTCCGTACGTGCAGCAGCTCTTTCTCCTTCATTTTCTTGCCAATCTACACTATACAATTCTTAGTTTATACTGACATATGTAAGTAATTAATGGGTCAGGTGTTTATATCAAGACCGCAACCTTGATTATAATAATTGTTATCACCACCCGCGCAACCAATGTTCGTTTAATCTGATTGAATGTTTGTTGAGTCTGGCGTGGGGGTGTTTGGTCTTGTCAGGATGCCAGTAAATGTTTATTGGATTGTGTGATTCGTGGCCAGTCGATTAGAATATCATGTTGATGAAACTTTTGAATATTTAGGTCAGGTGTTTGTTGTTTTTTTATAAAGGGCTTCATAAATATATAATAATTGTTCTGATTTTGCTTTATGTATAATTAAGAAATTGGTAAAATTGATTGGGTGCTCCGTTTCCAATATATAATCGGAAAGAGCTGATTTTCGTGACGGTGCCAAGCCCTTTTAAACAATTTCTGCGGTAAATGTAGCTGGATTCTGTTAATCAAATAGAATGAATATCAAAATGAATAAAAATGAAAGATTTAACGTAAAGTTTAGTATTCTCGAAATAAATGACTATTTTTCACTACGTTATTAATGTTTTTTCTTCTCAATGAGAAATATACTATGTAATATTTGAAAACAATGGACATATATATATATATATATATATATATATATATATATATATTCTTTTGGAATGCAAGCCTTAATAAAATTCATAGTACCTTTTCATGTAGATGATGCAGAAAATTGATTTGTTGTTCCCTTATTTAACACTCTCTCCATGTTTACATGTTCATATTTTGTTTAGCCTTTCAATATAAAGAGGTGATAATTTGTAGCTATTTGAAAAAGAAAATTTTCTTTGAATATATATATATATATATATATATATATATATATATATATATATAAAGAGATATCTGTGATGATACTTGAGAAAAATCTGAGAAAGAAACGTTTTTATATGATAAAATTTAATTTCCTTTTTTCAGATAGAAGGGATATCGTGAATTTTATTAATGGCTCGCATTCGAAAAAGATTAAATTTTGTAAGTGAAATACGAGCCATATAAAAAATTTATAGAACCTTTCTATGTGAAAAAATAAAAAGAAATTTTATCGGATACAAGAAACGCTTTTTTTCCTTTTCATTGTCTCTTAAGTATATATATATATATATATATATATATATATATATATATATATATATATATATATATATAATGGAAGGCAAAACAAGATAGAATTATGTAAACCTAGAGAGAGTGTGAAAAAAACGAATCCAATCAATTGCGTGTATCACCTCCAATTCAAGCTCAGTGCCTGAACAGGCTTTTTTCTGCTTGCATAAATCCGGCTGCGTTTCTTGTATCTGATAAAATTTCCTTTTATTTTTGCACATGGAAAGGTTGCTATGGTTTAAATTTTGATGGCAAAGGTCGATTTGTTTTACCAAGCATTAATAATATTTTGCCGAGTCTCTCAATATTGATGCTTTCTTTTTAACTTCAGGCAAATGTAGTCCAACGCATTCTAATGCATGTCAATAAAGATGGTGTGGTTGATGCTGAATTGGCGAACGATGCAAGCGTAATTTTTTCCTGTGGAACCGACCTTCTACTGGCAGCTACGGAAACCACGTAATTGAAGAACCTTCTTGTAGGGAAATTATTCTTGTCTGTGGATCGCGAATTTAAAACTCTTTTGGTATTGACTAATTATTCACTTGCCATAGGTTTTAGTTCAATCTGGCAGTTTGAAAAATTTGCCTGTTTACGTATTATTTCGTAATTAACAATTTATTTATTTAAATGCAAAGGCCAATGTACAATTAGTAAATTTTATTCCCAGAAACTTTAGTGAACACGTGGTACACACTATACATCGATAAATGCCTTAAATGTTTACCGATATATTGGTGTTTTAACAATATTTTATCAACTTCAGTTGATCTTTTAATGACCAACTTTAATCCCAGTCCAAAAATTCGTATATTTCTGTTTTCTTCACTTCATTAATAAGGACAACTTACCTAAATTCATTTGGTGTAAATATTTTAAAAGATCATAAATTATGTATGATATGAACTTCGAAAATAAAATTAAAACGCTCATCGATCATGGAAAGTCGAAACGCGTCAGTGCATGCCCTGACGGTAGATTTGTTATGTTGTTAAATACAATTGGATTGGTGTTTACTTCAAGCTTGCAAACTTGATTTAAAGAATTAAAACACTCATTTTATATCAATGTTTTTCATGATTAAGGTTTATTAAGTTTTACAAAAAATTATGTTCCTCTTTTTTCATGTTAACTTCTAATAAGTAGTATTCATATTTAAATATAATAAAAAAATTGAAACCGAACAGAGTTTACTGTAATGAAAATTGCTATCAAGCATAACTGAATTGAGCCACACCTTTTTACTTTACGTAAGTGATTCCATGCATTGACTTACTTTTTTAGTTTAAATTATATTTTTACCATTCTAACTTACATAAAATTCGTTTTTAGTCTGGAAACGCCCAATGTCCAAAGTATTTCAGAACACCTTCAAAACTTGTCAAAACGTGAAACAGATATATTAACAACAAAAGCTCGCTATGTGCCAACCACTGTCGAAATACTATGCAAAGAGAAAGATCCTCATCTGAACGTGTGGTCGGAACAAAGTAGTCAACCTAAATGGCAGTCTCTAATAGATGCAGCTCGCAATTCTACAACTGCATCTATGACAGCGACATTGTCCGATTGCGCTACATTACCACTTGGCGAGTCCAAGTCTTCAAGGAACATAAACAATATTTTGCTGGCGAGTGAGCAGGGTACGTTAATGCAAACGTGTTAGCTGTTTAATTCATTTTATCACACTTGCCTGCAATCTAAATTAGCACGCATCCATTATGATTGTGCTGGTTACAATGGACAATTTGATGGACCTCGCATCTCATGAAGACTTCCTAGCTGCATTTCAGTTGCATAGTCAATTGACTAGATTAACTCCATTTGAATCTGTTTCCTAATTTTAACTGAGTTCAAAATGTAGTATTAAGTTTTGTCAAAAGCTACGATTAATTGATGCTCGTAAACAAAATTTATATGTTAGAAATTACAAATTATTTATGTTGCAAAACACCAAATGTGTTATACTACTTTCAGTCAAATGTAGGTATATTCATTTTAACGCATGTAATGTCATTTTCACGTTTAATAGAGAAAATTTGTTAAATATTATGTATAATATTTATACTCTTTATAAATCTATGGGAAAACATAGTTATATAGTTGAAAATTACTTTTGTCAATTAGTGGGCTTATTATAATGCTTATCCTCTACAATAAAATATATTTACGGTAATAGCTATCAAATAACATCCGAAAAACCAACATGTGGATGAGAGCGAGATTTGTGTTTCGTTCATATTTATATGCAACAACTGTGTATGCATTTGGTGATTTCATGGGAGTTAACTTGTACTTAATTTTTTGTCGGCACGATATTGTAGTTAGGATTAATGTGTTTATTAGACTAAAGTAACCCATGCGTTATGATTACTTTTCTATCGAGTAAATGGAGCCTACCCAGTCTTGCCCTTATTTCGCTATTGTATCCATGCGTGGTAGTCCTATTTTCACAAATGTTGTTCAGTTTGATACTGTTTGTTACAATTTTGTAATAAGTGTTGGCACCTAGGTACAAATTAATTCAAATATAACCAGAAGGGTAAAACAAATTAAGCGAGAACGGAAGGTTAATCTCATGTGCAAATTCGTTTCGTGCTCATCAGTTAGACCTGGTATTGCGTACTATACCTATTATATATTTGAATGAAGTATGTGGAACAATTGGATCTTATGATCTCCTTTACGAATGTGTAATCCTGCGGTAGAAGAATTAACTTCATACAAAGTTTACGGCAAGGCAACTTCATATATAGTGAGTTGGCTTTGAAGTCGCAATGTCGAAGACTTTATATGAAGTTAGCTCTGCTATTGCACGTTTACACATTCGTATAGGCGATTCCACCGTCCTACTGCCCACATTTCTCACCCAAATATATAGTGGTTAAAGGGCGTAATACCGGCTCCTACCGATGAATCGCCAGTAAGCACGAAACGAATTTGCACGAAATTATACTTTCCGTTCATGCTGCCTTTGGTGCATCCTTCTGGTCATAACTGAACTATTTTTTTACTATGTTCACAACACCTAATACATTCTTGCATATATATATATTATTTCTCCGCAACAAACAGTATCTAAATGTTATATATTGAATTCAATGATGTCATGCTTACCGCGAAATGTGATTACTGATATCGATCAAGGCCAGAGTGTATGGATTTACTGGAGTAATAGGTAATCAGAAATAGTTGTAAATCTCAATTTCGGTGAACAATAGCATGCATTTATATCCATCATTTTGGTAACGTTTACCAACTCAGCAACCATAGTGTTAGCACCATATACCTTTTCGGTACTATAATGTTGATATCAGTTACTGACACAATAGCCAATGTGTTAGTATCCTTTACAGACTCGGCATATATATAATATAGAGTGAGTTAGCGTGGAAGTCGCATTTTCGAGACTTTATATGATGCTGGCTTCACTACTATAGGGCTACACATTCGTCTAGAAGATTTTATCGTCCTATTGTCCTACATTCCTCACCGAAATATATAGTGGGTAAGGGGGAAAATACCGGCTCCTACTGATGTTTCGCCAGTAAGCTCGAAACGAATGTGCTCGAGATTATACTTTCCGTTCATGCTGTCTTTGGTTTATCCTTGTGGTCACAACTGAACTAATTTGTTATTAGTTAGACAAAACCTAATGCTCCGTTTGTTTGATGTGGTTATTTCTAATCCGTCGGACCTTGGCATTGTAGCACACAAGAATAGGAAATTTCTTCTCTTTCACTGGCAAAAATTCCATTTCTCTCCGTGAATATTTATATTTAAATTCATTTTAGAACCAAAATTTTATGTGACTGCATTTGACGCTAACATATGACACCATTGTTAAAATACTGATTTTCTGCATAGACGTTTGAACCGTTGATATATTTCCGGTATTATTTTACGTATTTGTCTGCTATCTTTTATGCTAAAATTTACTTTAGTCAAACTTTCACACGAAACAGTTTCAATTATAATACGTTTTGGAAACGATGCTAACAAGCTTTCGGATTTGGAATAAAAATCAATCCCATATTTGATATCTAAGTATAAAACATGTTGTAAACACATTTAGTTTATATGTGTTTATATTTATATTAGCCAATTCTAGTGCTCGACGGATCGATTTCAAAGAGACATAAATGAACATTCCTTTATTTCAAACTCCTGAACCTGATTTTTATAGTGTTTAATTGAATGTGACTATTTGTTTTTAATTTGCATTCGGACCGATTACCTTATACTGACGCGCTATTTTGGAATATTTTAAAAAGTTTTTCATGTATGGAGCAAAGAACTTCTAGTAACTGTAAATGAAAAATCCCCATAGTCATCAAACGTCTGTAATGAATTTAATTACGACATGACCAGCAAGTTCTAAAGATGCGGTTTGAGCCTCGATAGTCAGTTTGCCGTCGTAATCTGATGATGATCATGGAAGATCGAAACGCGTCAGTGCGTTGCGGCTGGCGGTAGTTTTGTTATGTTGTTCGACAACTGGTTAAATAAGATGGGATTGGTGTTTACTTCAAGCTCGCAAACTTGATTTAAAGAATTTTTACCACCACACGCGCAATCAATTATTGTTTAAATCGTATTGCCTATATATGTATATGTAGCAAAAGCTGCAAACAGTTAATGTTTGTGACTGCGTAGACATTGTGCAGCCGACATTTCCAGTCAAGTTCAATGTATGCGAGACAGCTAGAGGTGAGTGCCGCATATCTAAATTTGATTTCCATATATATTCAATGCGGTTTGAGCCTCGGTAGTCAGTTTGCCGTCGTACTCTGATGATGATCATGGAAGGTCGAAACGCGTCAGTGCGTTGCGGCTGGCGGTTATTTTTGTTATGTTGTTCGACGACTGGTTAAATACGATGGGATTGGTGTTTACTTCAAGCTCGCAAACTTGATTTAAAGAAGTTCTAAAGATGTTTGTTACTTGCAACATTTAATCGACTTTTATAGCTGATTAACACGGATGGTAGCGTTGATAACAGAATTATTATGCTCTAACTTGAAATGTAACACCGTTATATTATATATACATTTTACTTTTATGGCCTATTTTATTCCTTGCCTTCAACTTATAAAAATCTGTCTTCTACTATAGAATTGGCCGCTCGACAGGCGATACGATCTCCTGATTACGAGGCTTGCAACGATGACCATCCGAAGCGCCGTGTGTTTCTCAACTCACAAAACAGCGAAAGCAATCAACACACGCAGCATTGTCAATTTCATTCTTTTAACTCTGCTTTGATTTCGAATTTGCCTCAGAATGAGCATCATCTTCCGGCCTCAACGGTGTCAAAACGGGATTCATTTGTTCAAGATTGCTCATCAGGTACGTTCTTAAATATAACAATTCAATTAAATTGATAAGACGAATAGAATTTCTTAAATGAGCAAAGGAAAGTTCACTGTGTCTTGTTTAATTCGTTTCTAGGTATCCTTATAAAAAAATAATTTTTACCTCATTTCTAAAGCCTAAAATACCTGCATTTGTGCAACAGTTGCGATTATTTTTCATATATAACTATTAGTATATACCACGATTAGCGTAGACATTATATTCTTATCCTTAGTAGACGCCAATGTGCATTATACCATATACGTGAATATCTCATTTGTTTTGAATTATTTACCTTGAGGTGTTCTATTAACCGATAATAAATTCTTCACTAGTATGGTTAAATTAATCGATATTCATGATTTATATAAATCGATTATCAATATATGGTCTTCTAATCTAGAGCATGTATGATTCGGTTCTTCAAAATAAATAATGAGAATCTAGAAGAAAGTTTACTGCACTGATGTTGTTTTTGTTGTTTTGGTGTTTTGAGTGATTTGGTAGCTGCTGTTCGTGTAGTTAACATTTGTCATCTTGAAGGAAGTAATAAGGGCGGCATTGTCCTACGTTTTTATTTTTAAACAATGGTTCAGTCCGTAATCCTTTTTGACGAGTTTTACCTGCATGAGCAAACTCGTTAATTTTTTTTGGCAAGACAAACAGAAATATTTGATCTGGCTGAATCTGGAGTAAAATCAACAGAGCAGAACGCTTTTAATAAACAAGCCTATAGACATAGTTTAAATCTTATTACACAATATTAATCTCCATTACTTATATCCGCTCCTAGGTAACCCCACATCAATTGGCTGCTAAATCTAAGATCCACACTTAGATTATTAATTGCTCTTTCAATTCATAAAAAAGCTAAAATTTCCGTTGTAATTTCTTTATTGTTAAAGGGTCTTGCAAAGCCCCATGCTAATTTCACTAGTCGATGATATTCTTTTCGTCTGCACCGTTCTGGGTAACGTCTAAATAGTGAAGCATGCTCACATACTTAGCCTTAATTAAAATTGAATATCGTTTGCACAGGTCAATACGTGTTTAGCCATTGATGAATGTGCAACACAAATCTAGTTTTGCAAACTTTCAGTTGATATGTGCTCCAAAAAGCATGAATTCAATTTTCTACTGCATCTGCTTAAACGATTTTGCCCACAGGTAATATTTAAATGGTGGATAACATTTTAATCAGATTCTGCCTTTAAAAAATTAGAATAGGTCTGATGATGAATGCATATATATATATATATATATATATATATATATATATATATATATATATATATATATTAATGTGTGTAAATATTGGTTTAGGTAAAGTATTACAGGACTTGATAAAATATATCATTTTGTTTAAACTAAACAGGAACTAAGATAGAAAGTTAAATTTATCAAGTTAGCAGGTTAAGTCCTTATTCTTAAATGAATAAACAAATTGCGAAACTGAATAATTTTAAATTACCTGATTTGTGTGGTGACTGGCACAGATTGAGGTCCAATTGTTTTCCTCGTTGGAGATATTACGGATAGAAATTACGGCATCCTTCATCCGTCCACAGGTCATCACTAGTTTTATGTGCAATCTCGCACCACTTGTTATTTTTAAAATTTGTGAACTTGCTTCATTACTTATTCCTTATTTAGCAGATTCTAAATAGTTTTCAAAATTGCCACTTCCGTACTAATTCATTTTTTTACAAGTCCTTCTAGCCAACAGATGCAATTCAACGGCCTGTCGACATAAAGCATAAATAAGTCACATTCAATCTGGCATTTAATGAAATAACACGTTCGCATAGGGGCTGTAATATTGAAATTGATTATAATTACACGAATTTATTATATATATATCTGTCAGTGATGTAGCTCAACGCAGCTACATTTTATAGTTCAGACTGGGAATCACACCAGTGTCGTACACTATATGAAAAGTTAAGTCACATGTTATATAATTTATTTTGATTAAATTTTACTTTAAGCATAGCCTATTTGGAATCTCTTAATTCATGATTTTCTAACTAGCCACCTCCTATCTCTAATTATTATACAGACACTATGCCACTTGGAGAAAAAACATATAATTGAAATCAAGAGGCAGGATTTTAATCATGTAATTGTTGCCAGTATAAACTTATAGCGTTGTATCAGGTAGCAAAGTAAATTAATCCACCAAACAGGTTTCATCATTATTATTGGGAACACTTCAAATACGACTGCATAGATAAAATGGAATTGGTGGGTATTTCAAGCACGCAAACCTGATTCACATAGTTACTTTCACTATCCGCGCAAGCAACGATTGTCTAATCGACCCTTAAATTTTGCTTACTCAATTTCAGGTATTGCCCGTAACGACGCTGTGCCAACCTCCAGCCTAGATTTCTCTAACTGTGATATTGACGAGCCTACTGGCGGACCTGAGCTACGCCAATTGTTAAGAGCTTCAAAATTGACTGATGCCAAAATTGGGGCGGAGGTTCACGCTTTCATTACTGCAGAGGAGATTACCCGCGAGGATGACAGTTCCAACCGTGACGAGATGGAGAAGGACAATCAAACGCGAGACGATGAAAGAGAACCAGTCATAAAACAGGAGGCGCAACGCCAAACAGCAGCACAGGTAAACGAAGTTGGCCTATTGTTTTCTTAAATGCACCAGAAGAGAATGAAGAAGAAACACTTGTAAAGTAACAAATAATATTGTGTATTCCAGCAATGAGGAGACAGAATTTCTTTATCTTTGAACCGCGTAATCTTTATTCAGTTGAGAAAACCATATGGAATGAGCATTTATCAGATTAACACACAGATTCACGTGTGGAGTGTCGGTTTTCTGTTTCCTACATAATCACTGGTCTATCGATTGCACACTAGTACATAACATGTAAAAATGTAGGGCTTACGGATATATATTTATATATATATATGCATATATATATATGTATTATATATATATATATATATATATATGCATATATATATATATATATATATATATATACATTTTTTATATATATATATATATATATATATAATGAATCATAAATTATTTTTTATTTTTATTTGTACTTACATTGAATAGTATGACAATTTTGGTTTCGTTAAAGTATTTTAGAAGTATAAACAAGAGTCATTTTGTCAAATAAACATATAGTGCTATCATGAGCATGTAGACATATCTTCGCAGTCAATAATGATGTGTTGCTGATTTTGTTTCTAATACAGACGAACATTGGGATAATATTTAACAGTTAAATACTGTTTGTTGCGGAGAACTAACATATATGCAAGAATGTATTAGGTGTTGCGACCCTAGTAACAAATTAGTCCAGTTGTGACCAGAAGGATAAACCAAAGACAGCATGAACGGAATGTATAATCTCATTCACATTCGTTCATGCTGTCTTTGGTTTATCACTCTGGTCACAACTGAACTAATTTGTAATTAGAATAATAATATCATTACCACAATTTTTGTAATTCTAATAATTTTGGGCCAGTTACATTTAATAATGTGTGAGTGAAATTCCGGTTCACTGAGAGCCGTCTCTTGCTGTTTAATAGCAAATGCCTCATATTTTGCCATGAGACTTTTTGACCTTCCTTTAAATCAAGTTTGCGAGCTTGAAGTAAACACCAATCCCATTGTATTTAACCAGTCATCAAACAGCATAACAAAACTATCGCCAGTCGCAACGCACTGACGCGTTTCGACCTTCAGTGATCATCATCAGAGTACGGCGGCAAACTGGCTAGCGAGGATCAAACCACATTGCATATATATGGAAATCGAAATTAGATATGCGGCTCTCACCTCTAGTAGCCTTCAATAAATTGTACGTGACTGGAAATGTCGGCTGCACAATTTCTATGCAGTCACGAATATTAGCTATTTGTAGCTTTCGCCACACATGTATATAAAGACAATACAATTCAACAATTATTGATTGCGCGGGTGGTGGTAACAATTCTTTTAATCAAGTTTGCAAGCTTGAAGAAAACACCAATCCCAATGTATTTAACAAGTCGTTGAATAAAATAACAAAACTACCGCCAGTCGCAACGCACTGACGCGTTTCGACATTCCATGATCATCATCAGAGTACGACAGCAAACTGGCTAGCAAAGACTGGTGTTTACTTCAAGCTCGCAAACTTGATTTAAAGAATTTTTACCGCCACCCGCGCAATCAATTATTGTTCAATTTTATTTTCTATATATTTGTTTGTGGCGAAAGCTACAAACAGCTTATGTTCATGGCAGCATAGAAATTGTGCAACCGACATTTCCAGTCACGTACAATGTAAGCAAGACTACTAGAGGTAAGAGCCGCATATCTAAATTTGATTTCCATATATATTCAATGCGGTTTGATCCTGGCCAACCAATTTGCCGTCGTACTCTGATAATGATCATGGATGGTCGAAACGCGTCAGTGCATTGCGACTGGCGATAGTTTTGTTATGTTGTTCGACGACTAGTTAAATTCAATGGGATTGGTGTTTACTTCAAGCTCGCAAACTTGATTTAATGAATTGTTACCGCCCCCGCACAATCAATTATTTTTTAATTGTTTTTTCTGGACTATCCTTATAAAGCGCTAAAAATTTTGCTTGGTTTTACTTGTGGCCTGCATACATTATTTGATTGGTTATAGATGACTTTCTGCTGGTACTAACATTTTGACAGTGAGTTGCTTTGGCAAGTGGTGATTGATGCGTCTCCTCTACTCTGCTAATGTAACTGCTGTTCCAACTGCATTTAAACATGAGCACGAGTGTCGATTAGGATATTAGTGGAAGCTGAACGCTGTGAATCAAAAATGATATTTAACATTGCATTGGGAAAATTATCTTGTGCTACTCAATATAGTTTTCTTCCTTTGATTGTTGCCAGCAATGCCTCTCGATATAGCAAATTGAGACAAAAATTCTATTCTCATTACAATCCTTCATTTATATACATCCTGGGTTTTCCTTTTTTAATGTGGGTGGTAACCAGTCTGACTCAGTTTACTTCTATTTATTGTTTGGGCTGATTAGTAAGTGTGTTGGCGTATGTGTCTGTGTGTGTCTGTTTTGGTGTAAAGGGTTTTCTCGGTCTATTGCATAGTGATGTCTCAGATCTGAAATACTTCGGGAGAGACGTTTTCTTGCATAACGAAACAAACACAGACACATACGCCTATACACTCTTACTAATCAGCGAAACAAGAAATAAAAGTAAAATCGAATCAAACAATTTGACTATAACACGATCAAATGAAACCCAGGATTTATATAATGAACTATTGTAAAGTGAAGTACATCTAGAATGTAAATAATGGCACTATCCACATTCTTATTAATGTTTTTTTCTTCCTAATAATAATAATAATTATATATTTATATATATATATATATATATATATAATGTCCATTCCTTTTTAATTTAACACAGTATTCTTATAATTAGGAAAACACAAATAACGAAGTGGATAAAGGCCATTTATTTCGTGAATACTAATCATCTCTTATACAATCATACATATTTATACATTTTGGGTTTTCAATTGATTATGCTAGTGGTAACAAATCTGACTCGTTTTTACTGCTGTTTCTTGTTTTGACTAGTTGGTGAGTGTGTATGCGTTTGTGTTTGTGTGAATGTGTGTTTGCATGTAAAGGTCATTCTCGCAGTATTGCGAAGTGATGTCTGAGATCTTGTCATTATTATTTTGATAGCTTGAGAATTAACCATTTGTGCGCATTGTTCACTGTTACATATACAAGTGCTATTTTTCCCAGTATAGTTGATCGTTTAACCTCGTTGCGCAAAGTTTTCACGTGGTAACAACGCCAGTGTTGATTGCAGTGTTAAACGCTCACATTAAGAGATCTAAAAACAAGTATAAATGAGGCGGTTTAAATTAATATTTCCACTTGACATATTGATTGTCAACTAAGTGTTTGATGTGTTTGGCATTGAAAAAGGTCTCCGTAATTGGAGACCGAAATATTTGTAAAACTCATGATGACAGTGGATTCAAATATTTCGGTACGCAATCCAAAAATCAGGTAAATTGTTTATTTCCTGTCGCGCAACATGTTTCTTTTAAACGCTCACATTGTTTGGAGACTTCTGTCATCGTATGCGCCTCTGTTATTTCCACTTCAGTTTGTTGCCAATCCGATTGTACGTTTGTTGATTCTAGTCGAGGGCCTGTTTGTTCTTGGCTGAATACTAGTAGATTGTTGTTGAATTTTGTTATTCTTGGCCAGTCGATAAGAATATCATGTTGATGAAACTTTTGAATATTAAGGTCAGGTGTTTGTTGTTTTATGTAAAGGGCTTCATAAATAAATAATAATTTTTCTGATTTTGCTTTATGTAGAATTGTGAAATTGGTCGAATTGACAGGTTGCCCCGTTGCCAATATATGATCGGAAATAGCTGATTTTCCTGACGGTGGCAAGCCTTTGTTAATAAATTTCTGTGGCAAATATTGCTGGATTCTGCTTATCAATTGCTTCTTCGTACGTCTGATATATGTGCTACCGCACATACATGAGAATTTGTAGACTATGAATGATTCGGAGAGAATTGGCAATTGATCTTTGGTATCCAACCTCATGATTCTCTGTGTACTATTTGTCATATAAACTTTAACATTGGGAAAGTTGTCCTTAGTTATTCTATTCAGCCGCCGTGCAATTTTTGAGGCTGGTACGTCGCCTCTAAATAGTAAGTTTAGAAAAACCTGCTTGCCGGTATCCTCTCTAGTACGAATCTGCCGTGGTCTGATGTTGACATCAATGAAACGCTCTGGGTAGTTGTTCATTAGCAAAATTTTCCTGAGATATTATTTATCTACGAAGCCCTTTACATAAAACAACAAGCACCTGACCTTAATATTCAAAAGTTTCATCAAAATGATATTCTTATCGACTGGCCAAGAATAACAAAATTCAACAACAATCTACTAGTATCCAGCCAAGAACAAACAGGCCCTAGACTAGAATCAACAAACGTACAATCAGATTGGCAAGAAACTGGAGTGGAAATAAGATAGGCGCATACGATGACAGAAGTCTCCAAACAATGTGAGCGTTTAACACTGCAATCAACACTGGCATTGTTACCACGTGAAAACTTTGCGCAACGAGGTGAAACGATCAACTATACTGGGAAAAATAGCACTTGTTTATGTAACAGTGAACAATGCGCACAAATGTTTAATTCTCAAGCTATAAAAATAATAATGACAAGATCTCAGACATCACTTCGCAATACTGCGAGAATGACCTTTACATGCAAACACGCATACACACTCACCAACTAGTCAAAACAAGAAACAGCAGTAAAAACGAATCAGATTTGTTACCACTAGCATAATCAATTGAAAACCCAAAATGTATAAATATGTATGATTGTATAAGAGATGATTAGTATTCACGAAATAAATGGCCTTTATCCACTTTGTTATTTGTGTTTTCCTAATTAAAAGAATATATATATATATATATATATATATATATATATATATATATATATATATATATATATAATGTAATACATTTAAAAGTGTCATTCGAAAAATTTATCTAAAATACGAAGAAAATAACTAACAAGTAAAATAGTAGATTTATTTAGTAGTTAATTTTCTTTTATTTCTCATTATTCCTTAAATATTTTCCTAATTTAGGCACATTCATTAATTTTTAAAATTCCGTTCAGGAATTTTCCATCCCTTCTTGTTTTTATTAGCTATTTTTGGTATTTTGCAAAGTCGCGGATACGTGAAACTTCACCGTTCATTTTATTTTATACTTCTTTTATCAGATTTAGAAGGAACAGTTCTTGGTCAAGAAATTGTATCGGCTTCAATGATTAGCCTACAGAGAAATTTTTCGTTTAAGTTTTTTTTCTAGTACGATTAATAGGCAATATTTGTTTGAAATGTTTGTCTTTTTCAAAAAAAGACCGCAATAGTAACTGCCCGCCAGATGTTCCAACCCACATGGCTTGAATCGCGCAGCGGTGAGGCTATGGCTCAACAGTACAAAAAATGTTTGCCTCAACGACGTAATCTCAGACAAGAGCTGAGAGAACTTCGACAGACGGTGAGTCAAATACCTTCTACTTTACAGAAGCGATTATGCTTCATGATAATTTTTAAAAAGGCATGGGTATTTTTTGTGTCACAATGCCGCAATCTACTTGTGATTGCAATAGAAAATAAGCAACTTCAACATTTCATGCACTGTTTCTACCTACATTTAGGCCTCACATATGAACACAAGACAAGAGAAATCTTGTCGTCATAGATCCTTTCCGGAGAGTAAATTTGAAAGGTAATATGAGTCACTGCCGTTGAGCTGCGAACATTTGGGTTTTATAGCGATACCGACTGTGGAAAGAACTATGTTGTTTAATTGTTGTTGTTATTTGCACAGCCTTGTCATCGTTGCATTATATTCCGTAATTGACTGTTACGCGATAATTGATATCCCTCTTAGGTCGGTAAATTCATGATAACTTTACATTTTCAGGTACAGGGCCTGTCTTTGGCTTTGATTGATGGGTTTTCACTGGTCCCGTAAAGTTGAAACCTACGACAATTAGCTTTTCTGAAATTGTTCGGAGAATATTAATTCAAGTAAAATTTCAGAAACTCTAATTGTGGACGGCTTCAGAGTGACGGGACTAGTGAGAACCCATCAATCAAAGTCAAATACAATCTGTGCACCTGAAAATGTAAAGGACTCAAGAATTTTACAGACTTACGAGTGCTATTAATTGTCCTGCAACAGTCAATTGTGGAATAAAATTTTACTATGTTGTTTGATCAGATTCATAGATAGTTAACTATATCAATGGATTGTCATTAGAAAATAGACTTGCCACTTTGGCATGACAACTTAAATATGATTTAATGGGGTGTTTTAATGATATTTTATCTTCTTAACACTATTATGTTTATTATTATTTGTAGGATATTCCTATCAAAATGTGTTTCTTTGGAGCTCATTAACGTTTAACGTCACTTGACGTTTCATGAAATACTTGCTTATATTTTATCAAATTTACCCGTCACACAGAAGCACTATTTATGTGCAAATTTTGTTCTTTAGTAGTTGAATATGGTGAACAAAGTGGCATAATATACTTACATAATGGTGTAGCAAAATTTCCTTTTTATTATTATTTGATTTATATACCTATCAAAACTGGTTACTTTGGTAATAATTTTACATTCATATCTCCGACGTTTCGAGATATATTTTCTTGTTTCTTTGTCAAGTCAATTCATCAAATTTTATTTGTCATTGCTAGTGCTTGTTTTTCAAATCTAGGCCCTTGCCTCTATGTCCTCATTGTTTTCCAGATATTTCGAGGGAGGAGCACTTAACTTAATAATTGTCAAATTTCTTTGTGAAATATGCTTGCTGTGAACAAAGAGGTCTCGAAACGGATTCCCAAATATCCGGTGTTAAAACAAAGATAGTGTAAGTAAAGATTTTTTTTCGCAAAACAAGGACTAGGTTATTAATCGATCCTCTGTCGAGCAAAATTATCTTTTAAGCAGCATCTCTAAATGTCTTTTTTCCTTAGATTCGAGACGCTGATTGATGTGAGTTAAGGAGTGTCATAGAAAGTTATTCGTATTTAATTTATCGGTCTGTTTATTTAAGTAGTGTGAATCGTTTAAGTTAGACTGAAACAAAATATTTAAGTTTCTTTGTAGACAGGAAACTTTAACGGCAATTCATATTCTGTTTCCTTGCACAAACCAACTGACATGTTAGAAAATTGTTTTTATAGCTTCGTTTTAAAAAAAAACTTGCTCATTATTATACTATATAATTAAACGAATATTGGTTGCGCGGGCCTTGATAACATTTATTATAATCAAGTTTGTGATCTTTATAGAAACACTTGACCAATTAAGTACATACATTTGGCAGTATAAACTTAGAATTGTAAAGTATAGAAAAGGTAATTCATCAACTAGACCGGTTTTGTCCCTCTTGGGAACTCATCACATACTTACCAGGCAATAAACATACATTTGGAGGAATATCCGAGTTAAATGGATAAATAGCCCATGTTCAAACATTGTACCAAAATCCGCAGTAAAAAAGCTAAATATATGAGAAAATATGCAGAAAAAAGGCGGAAATGCTCGTTTCCGATATCTGTAAATTAACTCGTGCTACGTAAAAAATTTGCAAAATATTTTGAGAGTTCCTTTACCTACCAAGTAATATAGAAAATAACTTGTGCCATCTTCCACTTTTATGTGAATATCTGACAAAACGAGCAATTTACACTAAAAAAATTAAAATAATATAGGAGCAGTTTAAAAAAATTTTGATATGCTAACGTGATCTTCTTTGTAAATTTTGATCCAAAGACGAAAATAGGAGAACATATTTAGTGTTGAAAAATGGCGACTGTTGTTTGCCCGAAACTGAGTTAATGACGCCCAAATCACGATTTTGTTCTAGAAGTCTTTATGCGCAATGGCACAAAATTCAGGATTGGACAACAAGTAACTTTCAAAGACACGGAACAAAATTAATCCCAATGGCCTACATTATAAACAAGGATATTTGGAAATTAGTAACCGCGAATAATCTATACCTAAGCTGATAATTGAGCTGTAAACAACTATCCAAATTTAAAAGTTTATCCTAAAGGAAGAACGGCGTAAACGTATAGTATCTTACAGAATGATTTGCATAATAGATTTTCAATTCATCTGATTTTATCAGATATCTTAATTGATTTGAATAAAAAAGTGTATAGGAAACAAATTTTGATAAATTTATCATTTATATGGACTGTTTATAATAAATGTAAAAGGCAAGATGACGAAGATAAAACTCCCAGTAATATATTCTTCATATAAGCCGGGCAGCCATCATTAAGCATGTTTTGCCTCTTTGCACGACGTAGATCCAAACGTGGCTGAACAGCCTTGAAAAGCAACGATGCTGTGGCGTTGATATTTTTTGGCACAACTCGAGTGTATCGTATTTCTTAAATTTAATCTCTGCGTCCCAATTTCGGTCAAAACCCTTCCTGTGTTGGCCACGTTCGTTTGTTTTTCAATTAAAAACGCATTTTGAGCATGAGAGAAGTTGTCAGGTTTGGTGCAGAACAGAAATTGCTTGTACCGCAATAAATGTCAAGAGTGCCAGTCTCATGATTTTAGCACATGAGAATAATAACGGTACACTTCTTGAGGTGACGCACGCAATCGCTTGATTTCCTTTTTTCACACTCTCTCTATGTTTACATATTTCTATCTTGGTTTGCCTTCCAATTTATATATAAAGATAAGATCATTTGTAGATACTTAAAGAGATAATGAAACAGAAGCTTTTCTTGTATCTGGTAATTTTTTTGTTTTGCACATGGGAAGGATACACGTATATATATATATATATATATATATATATATATATATATATATAAACCAGATAATAATAGAAGCATCTAATGGACTATTTTTCTATAGACTGAGCACTTCTGCGAAGTAGACCAAATTGATGCGCGGAGGATCGCACTCTGTAGCGTTTGGTTAAGAATCATGCAACCCATGTATCGCATGTTTTTGTATATATATATATATATATATATAGAATTTTATGTAAGCTTTTATAATATAGTAAATAAAAATCGTCCAATAGACCTGATTCCTTGGTTATATGCATT
Organism: Eudiplozoon nipponicum; assembly: GCA_029291075.1. Classification (NCBI taxonomy): domain Eukaryota; kingdom Metazoa; phylum Platyhelminthes; class Monogenea; order Mazocraeidea; family Diplozoidae; genus Eudiplozoon; species Eudiplozoon nipponicum. The sequence continues at coordinate 203,287 of JAQBSW010000094.1, forward strand.
CCCAGACGTAGACTATTATTTATTGTGTGGACTGTGATAACACTTATTTGAATCAAGGTTGCGAGCTTGATATACACACCAATAGCATTATACGTACATTTTTCAGTATAATCTAAGCTTTTTTAAATTCGATCCATCTAGTAGACTGGTTTGAGTCCCTTTCGCGATAAAATTTTGGACAGTACGTGAAGAGATTCTAATACGGTCGAAACTGGTCTACGGGATGAATTCCATTTGCTACTTCATATAATGCTTTGTTTTTCTGACAAATGTATATATAATGGGATTGTTGTTCATATCAAGCTCCAAGTAGTAGCCCGATAAACACTGAAGTTGCATGATTAATGAAAGTATTAGATTTTTGATTTTCTAAATAAAATTAAAATTTATAGTAAAATCTCGCTATTCCAATAAAGTCAACGGTGAACACTCCACAGCGCCTACCAATATATTTTTATTACTACATTAATCTACCTTTCTTAGGAGATCTCTCAGCCTTCATAATGACTAGAAAAATAAACCGAATACAGAAAGCAAATTCCTTTAGTGTGGTAACACATGCATTGGAAGCACCAAGAATCAATTAATCTATAGAACCCATCAACACTTGCCCAAACCACTAATCCAGAGAAGAGTAATATCACCCGAAAAATCAGCAATTATTAATCATACAATTAATACAAAACATCAAGAGAACAAAACTAACTTCTCATTTCTTTACAGAGCTAAGTCAAGAAAAATATATAACTTTTCTGAAGCGTTCCATATCAAACAGCAAATACTCACACTAAATGTTCAAAGGTTAATCAGTGCCGTACAGCGATTGATTGGCCGCGAATAAGGGATACACCACGTATATTCGGCACACAGAAAATTCAGTCTGTACAAAAGTCACAAAATGTACAATTTGGGCACAAGAAAGGCAAGAAAAAAGTCAAATGGAAAATAAGCATATGTACCGTGAAACAAGAAGACACTTCGGGCTAACCACGAAACGGAAGCTCTGCACTTACCGCAAAACACACGCATCCAGACAATACAGAACTAAAACAACAATAAAAAGAAACATGCACAAGGAAAACGTGTTAACAATTTCCAAATATGTAGTACTCCTAGCTCACATAGACAACTTATTGACACTAAACGATTAACCAGATGTCATTTATTAAGAAATCAGGTTAAATAAACAAACATAATTTTATTAGCTCGCCAATAAGTATCTACAACTATTCATACATGTGACATATATAATGCAACCTCAACAAACTTTAATAGATTCATTTGGGAAGCCATGTGTACTCAGCATGTAATTTACGTTTTAGTGCAATTAAGATAAAAAGAACTTAAATTTTAAGGATCTTAGCATGAATGTTAAAAAATAAACTTACTTTCATTTATTCAATGAGCGTATTTTTCTTCCCACCGAACAATTAATGATTCATTACTGAGAACCAAAATGTAAAGCATTTCATATATATATACATATATATATATATATATATATATATATCGTCAGCACAAATTAATTAATGCGCACGATATCAAATGCAATTCATCTGTTCAAACGGATGTCTTTATTGGACCTGCATCGGTATTTGTCAGAGTTTCCCGAGGCATTTTGTTCAGATTCTCAAAGCGTGCTTTAAAAATCACCACGACCGCGCATTTTAATCAGATTTCAGTTATATATCGACTTAAGTTTCTGGTCAATTTTTACCTCAATTGCCAATTATTTTTCATTTTTTCCGACAATATTTTTCAACTAGCTAACCACGAACTGTCATTATATGACCGACAACAGGATACCTTGGAATGTGATGTAGTCCAGAAGTATAATATCAGAATTTGATTGTACATAAATTAGTTACGAATCTAACAGACAAGATTCGTCCGCATTTGGAACATGTAGGCTATTGAGGTAACTGAAACGTGTGCGCAATATATGGCTACAGTGATGTGGTGTTTGAGGTGCAAAAACTCGGAAACAATTACTTTAGGTTTGAACTCCGGCCGCAATAATTATAGCAACTCTTGATATATCTCAATGAGACCAAAATCGGTGTACTTGATTCATGTAATTTGCTATCTTATGCGTTGTTTACCGTCACATAATATAAAAATATATATGTTGTCAGTACAAACTAAGCATTGCTTAAGTAAGCAATGGCAATTTATCAGGTAGACCGGTTTTTTACTTATTGAAAACTCTTCAAGTACTTGCTACAATTTTTCGCTAATACGGCTAGATCCGGAGAGCATATGTTTTGTAGACTTTAAATCGAACTATAACACCATTCCTGTCGTACGATGCATGCAATTTTAAGTCCTAAATCAATTGATGTGTTAATATTAGCACAAAACTATAACCAAAATGGACCCGGGTTCAACCCACGATCGCAGCAACTTTTGGCAATAACTTGACGAATTCAAAATAAGGACGAAATCTGTCTGCTTAATGAATTATCTCAGAAAACCTAATGCAATATTTAGCTCATTGTGACAATATATATATATATATATATATATATATATATATATAATAAAAATCTTGCCTTCATAATTCAATTCAATATCATTTCCCCAGGTACTATGATTTATGTTCTACAATAACAGATTTTAGATTGGCTAGTTAAAATTTTCAGTCAAAGAGATGCAAAATAGGTCCAACATAAAGGAACATCTGACTGTAGTATAAGTTATTTATCAACAAGAAATTGCTTTATGGGTGGTGTGAGTGTAAAACTCTGCAGAAAATGTTTCCCGATTCCAGTCCAACTCCAGGCAAATTTTGATTATTACTTGATGAGTTCTCAATAAGAATGAAACAGTTCTAACTGATGAATTACATCTGTTACCTTAAGAAATGTTTAGTTCAAACGGACAACATATTATATCATAAATATCCTATTACACAATTTTAATTATGTATACATGTATATATATATATATTTATAATATATTAAATTAAAAATTATTTCAGTAAACAGAAAATATATTTTTCCGTCTTCAATAATATACTTGAAAAGCTATCCATTCAACTATAGTAACCTAGATGTCAATTTAATTAACCATGGTTATGATTGAAGTTTAAATACATATTTTAGCATTTGCAAACTAAATTGATAAATAAATCGTTTTTTGATACAGATTTATTATAAAGTAGGATTATATAACACTATTTATTTCTCAGATCAAATTAAAAATACATAACGAAGGCTGAGCAAAATTACATACATTACGTATTTGAGAGCTAAATATTAGCATTATTTTTTCTTTATCGTCAGATAATTGGTAATGAAACACTGTTATGATCTTTTATGAACATATTTTTAGTTGAAAGACATGGTGGAAGAAAATGATGGTTTACCAGATCTGGAAAAAGTCAACAGGCAAGAATTTGAGTTGGACATGGAAGAACAACACTCAATTATTGCAGAAACTAGTGAAATTGTTAAATTGGTAGGTAAAATAAAATATTCTTAAAATAGTGTAAAGATTACTAAAAATTTGTTATTCATATATTAAGTTACTGAAATCCATGCGTTTAGAGAGTTGTGCATATTATTCTGTCTGTTGAAAATCCAGGCTTCATACAAAATAAATACGCACAGGATATGTATGCAGGTAAGGAGCATCAAAATGTCTAGCATGTCATTCTCCGTCTATCCAGTAAATTCAAATTTAATATGCAATCAGATATCTATAATGAATTCAGGAGTATTATGTAGGGAAAATTTAATACATAATTACACTACATTTGTTCAACATATAAACGAATTCTTCACGTTGAGTTTATTGATACTCATTAAAACTAAAATATGCCGCTGAATCTTCAGGCACTTGAACGGAGCCAAACCTTTTGATCCTGTATTTCTATTGTCAACTAGCGCGTCTAGTTTTTCTCCGTTTAATGTGAGCCTGTTTCTAAGCTGGTCTACGACCATATCATGCGAGACACGTATAATCTTATTGACCAGTCGTTATTATGGAATGAGCGTCTTTTTTCTATAATCTATCTATAATAATTAATTAATTGGTATTTAATTCGGATTGGTAAATCCAAGTTGAATTCTACTTAGTCGATTTTATCTTTACAATAACGAAACCGGTCTACTGGATGAATTGCCTTTTCTACACTATATAATTCTTAGTTTATACTGACATATGTAAGTAATTAATGGGTCAGGTGCTTGTACCAAGACCAAAAACTTCATTATATTTATTTTTAAAACTTTTTTGTAAAATTCCTCGCTTCTTCTAGATGCGCTTCCTCGGCCTTAAAGCTTTATTGGTGTATTTCGCTCATTCGTTAAAACCATTAAAAATACCTGCCAATAAGTTAAATGCCTCCAGCAATTTGTGTAAAATGATGTTAGCAAACTATTTTTACAGCCTTCGCAGTATGCAAGGGCTTCGCTTCTTCATTTCGATCATTGCTGTCAATAAGTTAACCAGCATTGTTATATTTAATAATCGATCTCTTAAATGTATTTCGTTTTCCCATTTGGCCACAAATATACCAATGAGACTTATTTAATCTGGAATGTAAATTGATTTTTTCCAAAGTTTAGCATGATTTCGACACATACGTTATCATAACGGCCGCAACGCACTGACGCGTTTCGACCTTCCATGATCATCATCAGAGTACGACGGCAAACTGATATCGTGGATCAAACCGCATTGAATATATATGGAAATCAAATTTAGATATGCGGCTCTCACCTCTAGCAGTCTTGCATACATTGATTTCCATATATATTCAATGCGGTTTGATCCTCGATAGTCAGTTTGCCGTCGTACTCTGATGATGATCATGGAAGGTCGAAACGCGTCAGTGCGTTGCGGCTGGCGGTAGTTTTGTTATGTTGTTCGAAGACTGGTTAAATACAATGGGGTCGGTGTTTACTTCAAGCTCGCAAACTTGATTTAAAGCATTGTTACCACCACCCGCGCAATCAATTATTGTTAAATTGTATTGTCTATATATGTATATGTGGCGAAAGCTGCAAACAGTTAATGTTCGTGACTGCATAGAAATTGTGCAGCCGACATTTCCAGTCAAGTTCAATGTATGCAAGAATGCTAGAGGTGAGAGCCGCATATCTAAATTTGATTTCCATATATATTCAATGCGGTTTGATCCTCGATAGTCAGTTTGCCGTCGTACTCTGATGCCGATCATGGAAGGTCGAAACGCGTCAGTGCGTTGCGATTGGCGGTAGTTTTGTTATGTTGTTCGAAGACTGGTTAAATACAATGGGGTGGGTGTTTACTTCAAGCTCGCAAACTTGATTTAATGCAAACATCAGCATTTGATCGGTATACACATTTTTGCCTTTAGACAGCATATAGGTAAAAAATGTAAATATGATGAACTGATAAGCCAATCAACCCTTTCTGTTTAATGTTGTAAACCTATTATTACGACTAAAACATAAAAGAATGGACGTAAAATGAAATTACTATATATATATATATATAATATATATATATATATATATATATATATATAATAGTTATATCGAAGTGAGATTCGTTTATTTCTTAGGACAAAGCTTATATATTTGCTTATACGTGTTTCCATGTCTAACTCGTTTTGACAACCGTGCCTTATAGATGTACATTTTCCCAACATTTATAATAGTAATTATGTCTCTTATGGGGCGTTTGAAAATTTACCGAGGCATTACTAAACTTATTATAAAATGCCTTTTTCCAAACTGACTAATTACATTACAGACACGCGAATCCGTTCAGCTAGCTGATTTGGCTAAAAGGTTTACCTGCTACACAATAAAAAAGAACTGTTGGGACAGCATGAAAGAAAAAGGTAGCAGTTTGTTTGCTTTCGGGCTTCCCACAGAAGTGACCAACTTCCCTTTGGTGGACAGGACACCCAGTGAACTACGCCAAATCCGTGCAGTGACAACTAGACGAAAAATACAACTTGCGGATGTCAAAGAGAGGATCACCCTAAAAATCGCTTGTATTGAACATCTAAACAAGGTAAACGTTAGCTATAGGTTTATAGGTCAATCTGTTGTAAATTGAATGGCATGCATTTACCAGGTTAAAAATAATGTCGAGGGAAATTTGAAATTCATTTTTATATTCGAGCTTGTATAAATTGATTTTCAAAAGTAGCAAACCAAATAAACTTGGCCCGACATATAATTGATTGAAGATAAACAGTAAATAGTAAATTTAACCTCTTAACCTCCCCTCAGTTCTCTCTAATTCATGGATTTTATCTCGGTTTTTTTAAAGTACACACAAATATTAATTTTCTTATATATAAGATGAAATCCCGAAAGAAACGTTTCCCGCATCTAATGAAATTGCTTTCTTGCTTTTTGATAGGACGTTAAACATTACCTGTATATGATGCCTTACGCTGTAAACGATTAGCATATCTTATTCGCACAATCTCTCCCTATCTCCTTTATTATATATATATATATATATATATATATATATATATATATATATATATACATATATATATATTGCTTATATAGACCACAGATATCAAAGGAAATTCATCATATCATCTATTTTCGTCATTATTGGAATCTGTTTGGCAACTTTAAGCACCGAAGTACTAACTAGCACCTCCCGATCTGTTGTTAAGCAGAATGTGGTTTTTATTATAAATGTTGTCTTTATGAAATAAACAATTCGTATCGTAACAAAAGCAATTCGTCAAGTAGATATGTTAATTCGTATTTTGAACTCGTCAAATTTTTAAATATTTATATTTTCCTTTATGTAGATACAGCTTCGCCGATTGCTTGTTGATTTCTGTGTTTCGTAGGATTGCCTAAATAAACTTGTGGGTCTCCGTTTGCTGGTAAAGTTAATTTTGGTGTTGGTAGCTCCTGGCACAGAATTTACTGTAAAAATATTTGATAAATTATTATGGATATATCGTTCATCAGGTTTTAGTTTGAGAAATTGGGACTGTGCTTACATGACAGTTCTATTGGTAAACCCATGTCTGCTTCCATCATATTTTTATTTTAAAATTTCTCATCTACATTCTCAATATCAATATATCGAAAAAAGCATTAGACTGAGTGGTTTTACACTCTCTATTTTGTTAGACATATTGATCCAATCTAGTAGTACCTTAAATGAGACAACTCAGTGCTATATCTCTACTAAATAGGATGAATATAGCATAAAAATAACTAATAAATGTGACAGTATTACTGAATTCACAATTGCAGTTTTAATGTTTTTAGACTCCTTTCGCATTTCATATATTTTCGTGAAATATTTACCACTTAACTTGAACTGTAAATTATCATTTATATATGCTATTAGAGTAAAGAATGATTTTTTTAATGACCTTATTAAAGACATGGATAGTCATGTTAACCAGGATGCTTTAAGCTTATTTTACGTCGAAATATACTATATTCTTTCTGTGTCGGTTAGAAGATGTTAATTTATTCACGAATATAAAGAGTTACAAGCAAATCTACTTAATATTCCACTTAGTAATTGCTTTATTTCGCCTGCCCTTCTAAGCAGTGTGCATTATTCATCAAATTGGTGAAACACATCGGCCGGACCACTTTGAGATATACTGCAACAAGCTGAATGGTTTAGTTTACTTAAAAGAACGTATGCTGTTATACTTTTAAGCATTTATTGATTGCGCACGCGGTAAGGACCTTATCTTTAATAGGAGTTTGCTAGTATGGGATAAACATCATTCCTGCTGTATCTAGCCAATCACGCAGCATATGACATTGATGTATTTATAATAATTCACACCATCCGTGCTTTGATAATTTGTTTTGTTTGCATATTTAACGGAATGTAAACTTGATCATTAAGTAGATTCTTAACTTTCTTTATTTAAATGACAGGAGTTGAATTTTTGATTATCGTCAGTGATGTAGCTCATTTGAACTGAATCGTGTTTTTTATTATTCGGGCAATAGCTAGAACTTTTTCTACTTTAAAGCATACTATGTTCTCTCTTTTAATAGACGACGAAATAATTTTTTTCTTACAACACTATATATATATATATATATATATATATATATATATAACTCGCCAGTGCATCATTTTCTAATCTTGTCATCTGTATCTGAACTATAGGAAATATGCGAACTTTGCTGTAGGCGATAACACATAATTTTGCTTCTCCGATCGAGTTCAATTCGTTCAATATACAGTATATCGTGCATATGGATAGAAGTACAAATTTCATCCTTTCAGATAATCTACAGGTATTTCTTTACGTATTCTACCTGGCAACATCAGAACTGCAATAGTTAATTTAAAATACTGTAACACATATTCGATGAATGCCCGTTCAGAAATGAATGCATAAAGAAACCTTTGCATATGGACTTTTATAACGTAGACCATCATAGTTAGTCCAGTTGCGATTGTGTGGCCACTTAGTCTAACATGTAGTTTTCTCTTTATGTACTCATAATAAGGTTAAAAAACAATAGATTAAAGAGCAAACTATTCCAAAATGTGAAATAGACCGGAGAGTACATCCCTTATCCCAGTTAATTCAGAATGTCTTGCAAAATGTCTAAAACACAATTTACCAAACAACATGAGGTAAAACTACTTGGCGGAACTTCGGTAACAAAAGCTCGCATTTTTATAACAACTTGATTAGCAGTCGAAGATCAGGAAAGATATGGAGAAAAATAAAATCGCACCAAGAACAAGAACTACATGAATTTACTACTTAAATTCCACTCACTATCTGACATATTTATTCGACAATGTAAAGAAGCAATGAATACCTCAATTTCAAATAAAAATATGACGCCTACAGTTTCATCAATTCGGTCGCCCAAAGTTATTCCCATGGATTTGCCCTATGAAGTCGGACAACCCAGTTTTGCTCATTTAGACACATGCAACAGCTGCTCAATGTGCAATGTCAATAATTGTTGCCAATTACCAATAAAGCTAATCCAAACTGTATTTTAAATTATACACAGATTGCGTTAGCTGGACACATTTTCAGAAAAATCACACTCCAAACATTGCTGTTTTTAAGTTATTTCTGAAAAACAAAGAAACTGACAGTTTCGAAATTTGTTATTTCCGACCTGCTCTTTTCAAAATTTAGTAGAGAAATGAAATTAGTTGATGAACTAAAAATAGATTCTCGAAGTGTGTGTGTGTGTGTGTGTGTGCATATTTTCATGAATGCTTGTGCTTTAGGTTTGTTTGTTTTTTTTAATATATCTAAGCAAACCGAATGATTTCCTATGACACTTTTAATGTCTTATTAAAAGAGTAAGATATTTCCGATCACATGCAATTTAACGAGTAATAGCTTCTTATTAGCTTTGTTGCTAAAACATTCTTTAACAAGAAAAGTATGCTCCAGTTAATAAATATGCTTTACTTAAAATTACTGACAAGGGTTTTTTTTCACATAAAACGAAGAGGTAAGGACGCAATGTAGTATTACATTAATTGCGTTTTAAAGTTTGAAGCAAGCATAGTGCATCACAAGTCATTACACCGTGAAATTGCATAATTTAGCATCTGATAGCACATAAAATTAAGCGTCGCATATTTTGAGAAAGACCTACTGATGATTAGTTATCTTTGGGGAATTCATATTCGAGTAAACACGTATAATTTCAAATGCTGACGAACTGTATGATTTTTGCTAAAATCTAATTTTTGCTGCTCTTAATAAAATAATTAATACTTGTAAAATACAATTTTAGGATGCTTTGCAGTTAATTCAAAAATGGGTTCCAATGAGATATGGTGTCGAAAGCTGCTTAAAAAGTAAATGCATCACAAAAATGTGTATACCTTGCTAATATATTGAATAAATAACAAATAGAATATTGTAGTGTATGAAAAATTATTTTGACAATTAATAAAATTAACTTAAGCTCGTGATTGTGATTGGCAGATTGCTTGCTTGTGCCGATCCATGAAAATGAGGCATAATTAAACGAGCATTGGTTGCGCGGGCGGTGATAATAATCACTATAATCAAGTTTGCGATCTTGATATAAGCACCTGACCAATTAATTACTTACATATGTCGGTATAAACTAAGATTTGTATAGTGTAGAAAAGGCAATTCATCCAGGAAACCGGTTTCGTCCTTATTGGTAACTCGTCACGTGATAGCCTGAATTTGCCGCGGACTTTTGGATAAATTGCCTTTCCTACACTATACAATTCTTAGTTTATACTGACATATGTAAGTAATTAATAGGTCAGGTGCTTATATCAAAATCGCAACCTTGATTGTAGTAATTTTTATCACCGCCCTCGCAACCAATGTTCGTTTAATTATACAAATATTCAATTCATTACCACTACCCCATGTAGTGTGGTTTCTGTTCATTAATGACAGATTGGGAATGGTTAGTTGGAAATTTGGATCTAAATGGATACCATATGAGCTCCACCTAAAGTTAAAATAGACTAACCAAGTTACATTAGTTAGTATATAACTGATGATTATGTGCAGTGTGTGGTACGATGGCTCAGAGGTTAGAGCACCAGAAATCCGAGGCAGATGTGCCCAGGTTCGAGCCCTGGCTGTGTCAAATTCTGGCCAGTATGTGATGAATATCTAATAAGGATTAAACCGATCTACTGGATGAATTGTCTTTTCTGCATTTTACAATTCTTAGTTTAAACTGACCTATGTAAGTAATTAATGTGGCAGGTGCTTATTGCAAGATCGCAACCTTGATTATAGTAATAATAAGGCATAAGTTGGCCAAATGGGAATTTTAGTATCCGGAAACGTTTTAAATAATTATTTGAAGAATAACGTCGATCTGAATTAGTCTATTTTTTTATAAGAAAGCTATGTTAATCACCAAAATTGCGGTTAACAGCATTAGTCTCTACAATGTCCATCTACGTTTATCAATTGAAAGAACCCGATGACCAGTATAAGAAAGAAAGCAAAGATACGAGTTGGCAGAAGAACGAGAATTTTATCTGAAAATAAAACCTAACTTAGGCGGTCAAACACAAAATTTATAACAAAGACTACAAATAACCAATCAATAAATATTTTTTCATAAGGTTATGCTCAGGCAATAGAAGAACAGGTTTTTTACATCAACTTATTTCTTGTGCAAATTACAATACAGTTGGGCTTTTACTCAAATATTCTGTACGTTCCTATAAAACAAATTATCCAAAAATATTTGTTTTCAAATGAAAATTGTCATTATTTAACTGAATATGAAAGTATGACGAGACCTTCGAACTGCAGAAGCAGGCGTTCAGATTGGTCGTTTTAATCAATTTTAGTAAAACTTAGTCCATCTTAAATCATGGTGTTCATTCCATTTAACGGTTTGGTACTTAATACATATAGTGAGTTGGTCTTGATGTTGCATTTCTAAACACTTTACATGACGTTTACTCATCTTATGCTGGGATACACGTACGTATAAGAGATTTTGTCGTCCAACCGATCCACATTCATTGATCAAACATAGTGCCGGCTCCTACCGTTAAGTTGCTAGTTAAAACGAAGCACATGTGTTCATAAAACTGCACATTTTTTCATGCTTACCCCTGCAGATCATTTTAATTCTTTTCGAATTAATTTATTATGAGGTACAACATAACTAATACCTAATTAAATATATGTTAGATCGTCGCAATATGAAAGATAAAAATGTAGGCATCACGTATTGGAGTCTAAGAAAATGAGATAATGAATGTTTTTCTGTTTTAGAATTGCTTTTATTTCATAAAAATATTTCAGCCTTGCTTAATACTTTACGCATGAAATGAGTAAGTCGTCAACGAAGCTATAGCACAACATAGAAATTGTAACAACCACTTGATTTGCAATGAAGTATTTGGTGTTGCGTACCTAATAACGACAAACAGTACCTAGTCATCAGATTTGCTTCGCTGTACGATTGGTTAAAACTTGATTTGGATATTTACTACGCAAACGTGATGATAACATATAAATTGAATTAAATCATACATTATATCAAAACATTTTGGAAGCGGAAAACGCATATTTTGAGGCAATTGCGTTTCCTGCTTCCAGTTTGTGGTTGTATAATTTATGCTTTTAAATCAATTTAATACCCTCTCCTTTCTAGATCACACTCTTTGAAGCAGTAGATTTTACCGTGATGTTGAGTTCTGGCAAAACGTAAATGGTCATTTTTAATTGTGCTCTGTATACCTGCTTTACAAATAATTTAAATTACATATCAATTGACGTTGTTAATGTTCGGTTTAAATTTTTAGCGAAAAATAAAAATCGATCTGGAGGACAATGAAGAAGATGATGACGAAAAGAAACTAGGCACCTTAAATCAAGTTATGCAGGGAGGAACTGGTGAGTAAAATGTCTGCACGAATATAGCCGAAATTTTGTCAATATATTTGGCATTTGAACGGAAGAAATATCTATACGAATGTGCAACCAAGCAAGGACTCCATTATTTCTTAAATATGCATTCGTATATTTCTCACATTTCTTGACAAAATATATAATGGTTATAAGGCGTAATGTCGTCTCTTGTTGATGCTTGGCCAGTAAGCACAAAACGTACATTTACATAAGATTATAATTTTGTTTATGCTAACGTTGATATACCGTGCTAGTACTTTTAGGACTAATGATTGCTAGGTACGCATTACCTATAACTATTTCGTTGCAAGATGTGTCACTTTTAACTCAGTGTCCGCGATAGCAATTCATATGTTTAATACCTCAAAATGAAAATAATAACATTGACGATTTCCACACGCTTAAATTCCTCGATATATCAATTTTCTGCCTTTAAGCATTGTGAATGCTAACCAGACTATAAATGCGACTGTGAAATTGTTATAGTTTTAACTGAGCCTAAACCGACTGCAATGAAATAGCCACTCAATTTGTAAACATTTTAAAAATTGAAAAATATCATTTCATGAAAGGAAACTTAATTGTTGCCATGAGAAAACCTTAGCTCTATTTGTGTTTTAGATTTTTTATATTATCTTATTTAGTAAAATATCTCTAGGACTCTAATGATAATCTGACGATTTTCATTATATTTCTTTAAGTTGTTAAAATATATCTGGCATTACATACAGAAGAACGCACATTAACCAATGTTCTCACGAGCATTTCTAATAGTATTGAAGTCTAAGCTGTGAAACGGTACTTTTTGCTAATTGATTCTGATTGCAACACATGAGTTTGCAAAATAAAAGCAATTCGATCGCCGTCAAGCGCTTTTACTCAGCTAACTTTGAGTTTGTATTTCAAAAATAACACCTTTAATAGCAAACATTTTATTAGCATTCTTATTTTACTATGGCTTCTAATGTAGGGTTAGATTCACAATGTTTTAATTTAATACACTTGCTTTTTTCATGTCATTAATCACTGTAATATCTGCAAGTATGCATTAGGTGTTGCAAACCTAGTAACAAATTAGTTCAGTTGTGACCAGAAGGATAAACCAAAGGCAGCATGAACGGAAAGTATAATCTCATGAACATTCGTTTCGTGCTTACTGGCGACTCATCAGTAGGAGCCGGTATTACGCCCTTTAACCACTATATATTTGGGTAAAGAATGTGGGATAATAGGACGATACCATTCACCCAAATATATAGTGGTTAAAGGGCGTAATACCGGCTCCTACTGATGAGTCGCCAGTAAGCACGAAACGAATGTGCATGAGATTATACTTTCCGTTCATGCTGTCTTTGGTTTATCACTTCTGTACTAACAGGCTAATTACTAGATTCGCAACACCTAATACATACTTGCATATATATTAGTTCTCCGCAACAAACAGTATTTAACTGTAATATATGTTTTTCAAATTCATTCCCAACGTACTCTTGCACATATATTCTGAAATACGTATTACAAGCGAGATGATTTTGAAGTTGAATCTTTTTAAACAGGTAATGTAAACATTATAGAATTTCACCCTAGAAATGCAGAACATATCAATTTTCCTCTAATTGAGAGCATTTTCTAGTAGAAAAATCAAAATAATTGTTGAAAACAAGTTTTCTGCTAAGGTGTGAAACTGTTATTATTTATATCCATATTTAAATTTCTTATAGTTTCCTAAATTACGATTTAAAAAAAAACCAAGTGTCAAAAAGACACCTGCAAGAGCAGTTATGCGTAAAAATCTTAGTCTCCTTTTGAACGTTTTATTTCTGTCAGAAGTAAATCAGCGTTTTCATTCAGTATAATGAAAATTCTACCTCGATTTTGAAATCGTGTACGCAAATATGAAATTTAAAAAAAGTTGAACAACTAAGCAAACCTAACCTGAGTTATACAATCCAACGTATTTAACAATATTTCGCTCATCAACAGAACACGACAAAAACTGAAAATGAAGGATAAAAATGTGAGGGTTTATACCCGTAGAAGTCTGATATACTTTGTATAGGACAGGAATGTCAGCTTCGCAATCTCTGGGCTCCTACAAGTTTTATGTAGCCTCTGTTCTATTCGTATAAATTAAGCTTTAAAGCAACTACTGAATGCCCGAGAGAACTAAACACTTCTTTAAATCAAGTTTGCGAAATATAAATAGAGTAATCAATGATTATTTAACCAGCCGAGCGTCTATAATAGTCAACGACTAATAAACCACCACAAATATTTCGTTAGTCTATACCCGACTCACCATCATAATTTAACATCTTTAATGCAGGCCCATTCCCGTTTAATGTCGATTATGTTAACCAAATACGAACAGAGCGTCTGCATCAATTCCTATTAAGAATTGGAGGCAAACGAGTAACAGCTTTAACTATCGGTTTTGATTACCAAAAGTTGCAAAATATTTCTATTTCTGTGACTGAATAGAAATTGGACAGCCGACATTTTCAGACAAGTGCAATATTTGAGAACATACTTAAGGTGAAAATCGCATATTTTATATTCTTTAATTTGTATATGCATTGCAGTTTAATCTTTGTTATTCAGTTTGCTGTCATGTTCTGATGATGATCATGGGAATTTGAAACACATCAGTACGTGTGAAGGATAGTTGTTTTTCTCCTCTGTGCAATCGGTTATTTACAATCGGATTGGGTTTATTCCAAATTAACAAACTTTATTTTAATAAATTTTATTACCACTCACGCAATAAATTTAATGTTTAATCATAAAAAATATTTAGTTCTCAGTTTCATCTTAAGTTACTGAAAATGACTATAATTAAATATTTTTGTAAAGCAAAATAAATAAAATAAAAATTGGGAAATTGTGTAAATTTGAGAAATCTCCAGCAAATTACATGCGCGCCTCTAATACAAGTTTAATTCCACGATATTATTCTTCGGCTTGCATAAATTTGACTACTATTTGTTATACACTGCTTCATAAATTGCTAATTAAATTATATTCTTGCATTGCGTATCGTTAGAGCAATATCTGGAAAACATACCTGCGATAATATATTTTGCGGCACAATTTGAGACCTATTTTAAATGTTCTCTCATGTTTGTTAATTCCAATAGCAGGTAGATGTCTGCATTTGCGTAACCATTTAATAAAATCTTGCAGGTATCTTCAACAGATATTGCGTTTATGACATTAACCAAATGAAATGTCAATAATTGATGAATCAATTTAGTTGTGTATAAAAAATTGAAGGAAAATTTATGCAAATGAATAAGGTGTGTAAACGCATAGAGCTTGAACCGATGGAGATGAACATGATTGATGGGAAATTCATTTATTTTATGCAATCTCCTAGTTTTAATTTTCTCAATATTTTGTTTTTCGAAAAAATATATATACTCATTAGTATATACTTGAAGAGAAAATGAAAAAATTTCCATGGAATGTCAAGATGCTGTATTATTTTTTTCGCACGAGAATGATGCTAGGAACTTCATTAAAGCTTACGTTAAAAATAGACTTTCCATAAATTAGGAGAAGGAGGATGTGTGGTTTTAAGCTCTTGGTTGAGCCTAATTGTCTTTGTTACACGTATCAAACCTCGTTAAGCCATAGAAAACAAGCGAATTTCGCTCACGATACTAGGCGAAAATAGCTTAATTTGTTTTCGAAAATAATCAAATTAACGGAATTGCACAAATGTGTTACGTTAAATAATGTTCAATCTTATTATTATGTTTGATTAACAGACTAATTGCTTTAAAATGCTGAGGATTAATTTTTAATAATGCAGCAAATTCTAATACATAAGCCTGTTATCACAGTTAAACTGTTCGGTATGTTCTGAATTAAATTTTTATAATAATTTCCTAACTGGACAGAGTTCGCTAATCGCCCAAGATGAAAAATGAACGTCAATCATACAATATTTATAGTATTAAAATGAAAACATAAACATCATTGTTTAGGTTTGAAGTTGTTAAAAAATCAAAAAATCTGAAAAACCGCATCAATATGTGGTTTCTTGTTATCAAACACAACCAAATTTAGATTTTCAATCGCGAATGCCTTTAAGGCGCAATAGTGTACAGATGAAATCAATTAAGGCATATTAGCAGAAAAATTGATTATTCAAAAGTGTTATTGTTATTTCGTATTTAATTTAATACTGTAATTATATGTTTTATCTATGTCCAGTCTGCTGCAATTTCAACTTTAATCAGTCTATTTCGTCATGTTAACCCAACAATTCCAGAAGTAAATTCTAATTTTGATATAACTTATGAGAAATTCTACTAAATTTTTAATTGCTAAATTTTACGTCCTTGTGGATAGATTATTTAAATCAACGAATCATAATTTCAGTTTTCCTCAAATCTGAGAGTGGTTCAGCTCGTATTTTCTTCCATTTCCAGTCATCCGTGCTTAATGTCCCTTGAGCTAAGGCACTCACACTGAAAGAACTAACGGTGATGCTTCTTTACTGAAACAGCACACTGCCTACGTTTCTTAAAGCCCGGAAATAACGGGTCTGAGAAATGTGCACATTTTTAATAACTTAAGATAATTGATGTTTATTCATTTAATCCAATATTATAATGACTCTTCCACTAACTGCTTTCATATTACGTTTTCCACAGAATGTTAGACCTGATTTACGTGTGCATTTGCTTGTGACTGGTTGCTTATTAGTCTTACATGCCATTTAATTTTGAGTTATTTAACGTCACTAATTAATCGTTATTAATTTTATTTCTCAATACAATCTTTGTATGCTAATTATTTATTTATAACATTTTCATTTCATTGATGATTTCGAACTACCAAGTGTTGTAGACATTATTTTATTAATCATTTAAATTTTGGTTTCCTCTTTCATCAAAAATTTATTTGTGTGTGGGTTAATATTGTTTAAACCTTACTATCCTTTGATACTACGACAAATAACGATGATTAGTTTTTTTAGATGTTCCTGGAAATCATCGCCCGATTTTTCTATTACATTCGAAAAGTTTTATTTTAGGTGCATTTCCATAAACAAAAATTCACCATATTTCAAAACCTACATCTACATGTTATCAACCCACTGTGTAAGTTTAAAATATAATTAACGATTGAGTTCAAATTCATAAACGGAGTCTAAATAAATATAAATGGTTAATGCTATTCTACGCTACTAAGTGGTTGCTTAATAATAAAAACTACCATTGAAAAATCTAAAAATTATTTAAATATTATACAACGATTTGAATAATTAATTCAATTTAAAATCATTCATGATGTAACAAAATTCAAATCATGTTTTAAAATTTTGTATTTTGAGCTCGATGATGACTAACAAAATGGTTGATTTACATGTTTAACAAAACGCCTATAGGAGATACACACATCCTTCAGTTTTGCATATAGTAAAAACATATGCTGATTACTGTCGTAACAGTGCTCGAATTAGATTTCCGTGTGATACTTTGATAAGCCTTACTAGCTTCCTTTCTTAAGCATACACATATTATAGTCTACAAGTAACCACAACCAAAAAAATCCTTTACAGAGTTTATAAAAATTCCTTTATCATTGTATATTCAGAATGTCCTTTAGCTATAAAGAGCTTCAACAAAATTTGTGTTTAATTAATGTACATTAAACAAGATATATTATAAATCAGCAGTAAATAAAAAAACGCAAAATATACTGTAAGATGGGTATAAATGGCACAAGCAAATATAATTTACAATAAGCAGTATACTATTTGAATTATAATTTTGACTCTATTCATTTAATTCTTTTATTAAATTTTAGCTCAACGATTTGAAGTTCCAATAAAGTATGCCTATTCACAATTGGAACTCAGAGCTAGGGAACAGAAAATATATCAGATAGTGTTGCTTGTAGTAAGTTTCTCGAATGTCATTAAAATGTTATAAAAAACCATTCAATGATCGTGGAAAAATAAATCTTATATGAGATCTTCAAATATACTCCTTTTTTATATTTGTGTGTCGTTTCTTTAATACGGTAGATAGTATAGTTATTTACACGCATTGCCATATTTCGACACCCATCAAATATTACAAAATAACGTCGGCGAGTAAAGTGTGGGAAATGAACCGCAAAGAAAATACAAACGTATATAAATAGATTAGCTGAATTTCAATCGGTTAATGCGTATTAGAATAACAATGCCACAAAGTAAGTCTACATAGCATGTCGAGAATATATAATATGCATCAAAATTCTAAACAAAATCTATTTTCAATTATGGCTTTATATATATATATATATATATATATATATATATATTAGACTCTCTCATTCGTTCATTTGTTATACAAATGGATACATACGAGTGTCTAAATAAAATATACTTTAGCTAAATAGAGTTCGTATTTCGACTAAAATTGCACGCCACGCATTTGTCTCGATGCGTAAGAGCTAATTAGTATACACCTGAACCGCATCGTAAAAAGTTGGATTCCGACCATTACAGTACTGGCTTCTATTGATGATTTGTTTCATAAGAATTGAACTTTGAGCCAGAGTGTTGATCTCAATGGCAATCATATGACTTTATACTGACGCAAATTTTATTTTGATTTAAGCATTATTAACTTGTAAAAGTTGGAGTAATTTAATTCATCGTGTGCTTTTCATGGTACAAAAATTGTCTCTGATCCGACCAATATTAAACTGTTAATCTGATATTTCTAACACGGTGGAGAATAAATAATTTACAGAATAAATACATTCTGTCGCTATTAGTAAATTTTGGGTAAATCACACATTTATCAATTTTGTAATTGATCATTAAACGACTTTTACGTAATAATTTTACTACATTTTTATTCGATTTTTTGTTCGATTTGTAGTTTTCCTCTCAAGGAAGTTCCAAATGAAAAAAACGTGTCACTGCATTTAATGAAAATATCATTAACCTAAACTTACCACTGTTATTAATAAATATTTTACGTTCAGCTTTGTTTTTCTAGGTCGTGCGATATGGTAAAATAAAGGGGACTGTTCGTATCTCAATTTTGCAAACTTTATTTAAATAAATGTTATGTTACGGAAATCTGGCAAAGAGAAATTGGCCATTTTAACTGTGTTTTATATACCTGCTTTACAATAAATGTATATTTCCACACACCATTTATTTCTCCATTAAAATTACAAATGCATAATAATGGCTGAACAAAAAGTATTACGTGAGCTTAAGTGCAGTCGGACGCCATTGCTACGTTGAGAGATCAATCATTAAATTTTACTTAGATATAGCCAGGCCTATGAAAGAAAATGACCAATTTCTTCGAAGATGCCACAGGTTATGCCATTCAGCTTAGATGCATTCAACTAAGAAAATGTTACGACAACCAGTAACGATTTCAGTCGAAACTCAGAACCTGCTACTTGACAATGTGGACAGCCAAATCTCAGGGTCGGCAACTTGTATCAGTGTTCTTCATCAACGAGAGTTTGTTATGTGCAAGAATTTTGTTAATCGTCTGGTTATAAATGCAGTAGAAAGAGAAAATAAAAGGATAATGGGAAAATATGCAGCGCATTTCCAGAGAAACCCATCACGTTCATTTTCATCTATATGAGTTTAACCTTATCAGAATAACAGAAAACAATCTATCGATCTTCTTGACGTATTGCTATCGGCACAGGAAGACGGCAGTCTAATGAAGAAATATATCGGAAACAAGCATGGTCGGGACAGTACATCCGTTGCCACAGCGCTGGCCCCACTTCGCAAAAGAGATATTTGACGCGCAATTTATCCGACATCATAAATTAAATATGTTCGGCCGAATTTAAATATCAAGAGATGGCGGTGTTCAAAACAACTTTATTGGAAAATAGTTACCCCGAACATTTTGTCGTGGCAAATAAGAGACATAAAAAACGACAAAAAAGTAATCAATCGGAACCAACCCATAAAGCAAAATATGTCAGTATACATTTAATGGGGACGCACCATGCGAAAAATTTACTCGAAGAAATAAAACGAAAAAGTGATTTCTCCGATGCCTAATTCGCAATTGATGTTTGTTTATACCTCAATGCTTCTGATAAATTTAAAATTTAAATGATAAGCTCCATGCGATCGAACATACAAATGCATAGCTGCTTAGTGCGCTACGTAGACCGGACTAGTAGATTACAAAGAAAGCGAATTTAAGATCATTTTAGACCACGCACATTTGGTAGAGGGAAAGAAGTTTCTGCAACAGCTGAACACATTATTTATCAAAATCACAGCCCAAATCAGGCGGATTTACAAGTTTTCTTCAAAGCTAAACACCGAAAAGAATTACGCATAACTAATGCTGTTTTGTGCAGCATTCTTAACCATCAGCTAGATAAACATAATAATTTTGTACATGTTTCGAATATAAACTGGTAATTGTTTGAATCAAGGTTGCAAGCTTAATATGGCCACCATTACCATTCTACATATGCATTTGCTAGTATAGACGAAGTATTTTGAAAAGTAGAAAGGGAAATTTATTCAGCCGACTGATTTCGTCTTTATTAGGAACTCTTCGTGTACCTTCCGGAATTTACCGCCGACAGGGCTCGCAAATATGCATGTCCGCTTCGGAGTCTGTAATTCTAGCTTCTGAGCCACCCTGCCGCACGCTACACAAATTTGCGGTTTCATTCTAATTAATGGTATTCGGTTGACTCTTCCATCAGTTTGAGCCTATATGGTATCTCTTTAAAACTAAAGTTACAAATAAAATTAAAAATCAAAGACTTATATATAATGTATCTTTTATATGTGTGCCGGAAGCTATGATAATGTTATGTTCCCGCCTGCAAAGAAATTGTCCAGTCCACATATAATGTCATATTCAATATTTGCGAGATTATTAGTGATGAGAGTTACATATCTGAGTTTTTCATATTATATATATATATATATATATATATATATATATATATATATATCGGTTTGATCCTCATTAGTCAGGTTGCTCTCGTGTTTCGATGATGACCATTGAAGGCCAAAACATGCTATTACAAGCAACTGACGGTATTTTTGTAATGTTGTACGACTGATTAATTAAAATTGGATTGATGTTTATCACTAGCTCGGAAACTTCATATCACTAATTGATCATATATATATACGTTTTTTATTTGCTGTATTAAACTTATTTGTACTTGACAAATCCAAAATAAACTTTGAATCAAGATTTTCGGGTATTTATTGTTACCTGTTGGGATTTAGGTAAGCGCGGAGTGTGTTATAACGCTTAACAGTAAACGAATAACCTTTGTTTATATCTGACGCTAGAGTTTGAGGGGGCGCTAAAAGTAATTTTACAAACGTACTTGCTTAGTCTACATTTATAAACTATCTATTATTTTATGATGCTTGCTTTTTAGTTATATCAGCTAGAACTTGAAATATAATTTGGATTTACGCCTTCTCTTTTTATATGTATATGTATGTGTAGGACTGTGTGTATCGTTTGAAGAAGAAATTTAATGACGAATTTGCTAGTGCTTTTGCCAAAAAGAAGCATGAAATTGCCATGATAAATGAACGAAATGACCAAATTCGCGAAGTCCTTGTTGGTTTGAACTTGTCTGCTGAGGCGGTCAAGATCACAGATGAAACACTTAGTCCAGCAGAGATACCGGAGTTGATGTTTAAAGTTGAGGACTCGGAGGTAAGTAACTGATTCATTAGCAAATATTAATTGCTTACTGTACCAAATTGAACTTCTAAATAATTTTCTTTTTTATCATACATTTCTGTTTGCTCAGCTCAACTGTGGCTTGTAAAGCTTTATAAGATGCGTAATTATTAAAATGAAAATTGATATTTAATGTTTTCAACTATTGGTGGTATGTAAATATTTGATTTGTATTTTATATCGTCAAATCATCTGAATCTGACATTGTTTATATTTAAATTAATAATTAAACACTATGTCTCGGGTGAGAACTGTGGACAGTACAGCATGGAATTTTTTATTAATAAAATGAGCAAGGCATTCATAATAATTAAGCAAAATTAGTAATTTTATTATAAACATTTTTCACAATTGCAAAGTAAGAAATAAACTTAAATAGAATAAAATAACAATATGAATCTTTTAAATACATGTGTGTAGTTTGAACAGAATTTTCATGTATAAGAATAGATATTACGAATGAACATTAGACTGTATGAATTGATTCCTTAAAGAAGTTAAGGAAATTCTAGAAGTAAGCAAAACAAGCATGGAACCTATGGTGTCACTAGTAAACGTTTATATTTCGTCAACTAATATTTCGTTGCGTAACGCATTTTGTATATGTATTATATATATATATATATATATATATATATATATATATATATATATATATATATAAAGATAGATGCTTCACTGCCACTTTGGATATTATGATGACAAAAGTTGATAATTTGGACGAGACATTTGAAAAAGGATACATACGCAGAAATGCTCCTTAGTTTTAGTTTTATTTATTAATATGAAACGAAGATTGAAATTAAAGTGCCTGTGATATTAAGGGACTGAAGGATAATCAATTCTACGATAAATAATTCAAAACAATGTCTTCATACTTTAGTTACTAAAATCTGTAATGGAGAAATTATAAGATTTTATTTAGGGACTTATAGAGCAAAACCAAATGAAGTCAAATTTGTTTGTTTTTTATGCGCTATATCAGACTTTGAATCTGGAAAGAGATTGAAAACTTTTGATTTGACATACAAAATAAGAACTACTTTTAATTTTTTGTGTTTTGAGTTAAAAGTTTCAATTAATCGGTTTGGCGTTTCGTGTTCTTATTTACAGACAATTAATGAAATGTTTCACACAGTCACTTTAAATTTTAAAAAAAAGAAATTACGAAGTTTTTCATGCAACATATTTTGAAAAATCTAAATTAAACGGCTTGATTCTTAATAAAATGTAATTGATAGTGACATGAGAAACATCTTATGTATGTGAAATTACTTGGCGAGATTTTCATCAGGTGTTTGGTGCGGAAATCACTCTGCTGATTAAACTTACAAGATTAAAACATAAAACTGCGCGTAATGATAAATTATATAATTAAACGAATATGAGTTGCGCGGTTGGTGATAAAACTTACTTTAATCAAAATTGCAATCTTGATATAAACATCAGACTCATTATAAGCATATATTAGTCAGTATAAATTGAGAAGAGTATAGTATAGAAAAGGAAATTCATCCATAAAACCGGTTTCGTCCTTATTGGAAAATCATCACGTTATTACCACGCCATGTCCGTGGCAAATTCAGGCCAGTACATGACGAGTTTACAATAAGGACAACACCGGTCTACTTAATGAGTTTCCTTTTCACACTTTACAATTCTTAGTTTATACTGACAAATGATGTACCTAATGGATCAGGCGTTTATATCAAGATCTCAATGGTGATTAAAATAAATAAGGAGAATTTCCTAAACGCTACATCATTTGAAAAGCATTAGTAGTAGAAATTCGCAGAAGTGCTGTTTGGAATTCTTATTAGGAAGAACGGTTAGTCAACTCCATAAAACTACTAAATAATAAGTTACTCTTATTATGTAGATTTGTTCACAAACTGAGTTCTCCGTGTGTGCAAAATATTTTTTTTAAATTTTATTATAATGTAATAAAAATTACAATGATTGTTTCTTCTCTTTACTTAAAGCCTCTAACTTCCTTTTGCCATTTTAATTTTATATGAAGAATAATTTATCTTTAACGTTTACCTTGAATTTACTCCTTCATTTATTGTTTAACCTTTTTTATTATGGTGTATGATTAATAAATCTTAATTTTTCATTATCAATACATACTTTTTGATAATCTATTTAAACAATACTTTAGTGCAATCCCGAAACTTATTTTTGATTATTCAGGTCAATCATTATCTAATCTGGTTTCGTCTATCAATTTGATTGCTTTGCAATAAATCTCAGTCAACTTAAAAATAACTTTATTAATAGATCATTAGTGTATTCTAACTTTCATATTTCGATAATTAGTTTTTTAATTCATTTTATAAATATGTCTATACCACAGAAAGTTACGTCTGTGCAAATTTTGTCCATTTCTTGTGAGATTTTTTTGGTGCATGATTTGCTGTTAATTCATTTTTAGTCAATCTTACTAATTTGCTTGTAAACTATATTCCAATTTAGAGTTAGCTCGCAATTAAAAATTTATTTTCGCATAAACTAATAAAAAATATTGCTAAATAAAATTGTTACTAATAAATATTTTTCTAGTAAAACTATTGATCGATAGGTTTTGGGAAATGATACACAACTAAAAATGTTTGACTAAAATTCAAATATTTGACTATGACTTCGGAATATGAATTCCAGCGTTTATCTATTTGAAAATATTTAGTCTGTTAATTTAATTATCCCATACGCGATCGTCATTGATAATAAAAAGATCGTCATAATGAAAGTTTTTACAAAGTTGTTATTTTTTCTAATAAAACCTTATTTGATGCAGATAAATGTGGAGAAATACTTAAGCCCTGAACTTCGCGCTGAACTTGAAGAGAAACGTCGACTTGACGAGGAGAAGCGACGTCGCGAAAGGCTCGACAATTGGCGCGAAAGAGGTCTGGCTGATATGATGAATGGAGTTCTAAAGATAAAACGTGAAGATGAATTGAAGAAGGACATACCGAAGCCGGCCTTCCTTTTAGCCGGTAAAGAGCACACGCAGTGGTCGGACGAGGAGAAACGTCTGTTCTCCGAATACGAACAGCAAGTTAAGGAGCTTAATGTGGAACGCGAAAAGTACAAAAAGGTAAGGTTCTCATTGTACGCTTTTTGTTGCATATTTTAATGTCTTCATTTTGCAATTTAAAACATTATTCATGGGAAATTTTATACTCAAATTAATCAGATAACCGTCTGCTTGTTGTTAATGCTTCGTAGGTGAGATGTATAAAAGTTCTGTTAGATCTGTGTTTTTTTTCTATCCACTGAGAATCTGTAGTAAACCTTCCTTCATTAGATCCTATTCAAATTTCGTTAATTTAATCAAAGTTGTAAAAAACGAATCACCATCTGAAATTAGTTCTTTCGTTTTGTCTCTTACTAAAATAATATTCTATTCTGTCGACTAACATTATTTGTCCAGGATAGTGAAAATTTTTACCTTTATGTAAATTCACATGTCTCAATTAGTGGCTGTTATTCGTTTTCACTGACCCTGAATTGTGGCTGATTTATGTAAATGAGTGACACTTTCCTATTACACACGCTTTCCTCGTTTTAACAATTTTCTTTAAAATTCTCAGTATGCACATATTATGCGGTATAAAAAACATCTACATCGAGTGATAACTTAATTACCAAATAATCTCGGTTTTGAGTAAAAATTAAGCATAGTCCAATTGTACATCAACTTTGAAACAATGAACACCTTTTCAATATTCCACAATGCTTACTTTATTATAATAATTGTACAAAGCTCTAGACATGAACATGATGTAATATTGATTATTTAACATTTTGGTAGGTTCATAATAATACCTTTAAAATCTCAATATTATGCATGTTTATATTTTATTCATCCCTTAGTTTTACTGAATTTTATGCAATGAGACTACTGGTGTGAGTTAATAATGAACAGGGAATATTTACGTTTACATTATAGATGCGAAGAAAAGCTGCAATAAAATACTACAATTATATATATTAAACTTCTTATTATTCATTTTTCAACGTTATATGATCGTTCAACGATAGTTTTGAGACAATACATATATTCATTGTACCCTTCCTATGTGCAAATCAAAAAGAAATTTTATCAGATACAAAAACGTTTCTTTCATTATCTCCTCAGTATCAACTAATGAACATATCTTTATATATATATATATATATATATATATATATATATATATATATATATATATATATATATATATATTGGAAAGCAAAACAAAGATGAAAATATTTAAACATAGAGAGATGCGTCAGGCGTCTCATCCGTTCGTTTCCTTTTCACACTCTCTCTATGTTTGCATATTTCTATCTTGTTTTGCCTTCCAATTTATATATAAAAATATGTTCATTGGTATATATTTGAGGAGATAATGAGAAAGAAGCGTTTCTTGTATCTGATAAAATTTCTTTCTTCTTGCACATGTACAATGAATTTTATTAAACCTCGCATTTCAAAAGAATAAATATATATCTTTACAGAATAATCTAAGGAAGTAGATGACTTGATTTTTACTTTACGTTCATTTTTTCCATTTTTAATGATAGTGTGTGCGGATGAGACAAAACTTATTCTTTTAAATTGAATTTTTCAATTAATATTTAATTCAAATTGCATTGTAATCATAAAAGCGTTTTCTTTTCAAACATTACCTCCTGATGTCAAATTATTTTTCCTTATTTTGACAGCAACAAGAAGCGAAGTTAAAGAAACTGTATCAAGAAAATGAAGAAAGCAAGACTCGTTTCAATGAGAGTTTTGTTCAACTTTTCAACTATTGGCTAAATATCAAGCAGGCAATCTTTCAGGAGGAGTTAAAGATTTGGCGACTAAAATGGAGTCTCCTCGTTGATGAAGAGCTGAGTTGCCGAGTTGATCAACTGAAGGAATTGCATTACACACTTCAAGTTAAACAGAAAGAAGTAATTTATGTTAATACGTGTTTGCCGTCCGGTCTTAAAGTTTATTTATATCGGTTACAAGAAGGATAATAGCCAAATATTCAGTTTTAGATAATAGTGTTTTTCATAAAGTTTGTTTACGTAGTAGCTATATCTGCCGGTGGTATGAAACTTATACCAATTCGGTTAATCTTCCCCGCCCCACACCTATCTATCGTTTGCAATTTAGCATTTTTACTAACTTGTTTATTTATAATTCGCTGTCCATTTACATTTCATAGTTTCACTTCGTACACAACGATCTAACTAGTCAGATCCGATCAAATTATCGAGGATATAATAATGAAAAATATTGTGACAGTAATAAATTGTATTTATCTTTTAATATTGTATTTAACATTAACAGATCTATCTAAAAGACACGCGTAGCGTTCTTACGTGGAAGATAACCAAGCGTAGCTCTAACTCTAAACTGAGTGTTGAGCAAAATTTATTTTAACATCGATGGCCTACATGTATTTCTTATGAGCTACAAATTAAACATTATAGAAATTGTCAATTTAATACTACTTCCCCATGTAGCGTTGTGTCACATCTATGGGGAAAGATTGTGGCTGGCTTGTTTGAACTTTATTACTAATCAAATGTCACATAGACTCTACCTGAAGGAAAAACTAACCAAAAACGTTCTTGGACTATGTAACTGAAAATTAAGTTTGTTATACGCGTGTGGCTGTTACTCAACTAAAAATGGGCCCAGAGTTCAGGCAGCACTTACAGCAAGTCGACGCATTTGAAGAATGCCAAATAAAAATGAAACCAGTCTACTGGATGAATTTCCTTTATTACAACAGACAAAGCTTATTTTACTGCATATATATATATATATATATATATATATATATATATATATATATATATATATATATATATATATATATATAATTTGAACTGATGCTCATATTGAACGCGCAACCTTGACTTTAATCATATTTACAACTACCAACACAGTCATTGATTGTTTAAATATTGACAATTATTTGTTTCAATTAAGATTGTTAACTTCTAAAAGACACCAATTTAATTTTATTTAATAAAGGTTTCCCTCTCGCGAACCATCAATGACTGCTATTTTGTACAATGTTTACAATTAATTTTGGCCAAATTATGTATATATATATAGGCGTACGAGCGGATTTTCAATCTGTATATTATACATCAAATGTGTAATTTTTATAATTTTAAAACACGTGAAATTTTGAGAGCTCAAACTTACTGCAGATGTCAAAAGCTATACTGGATCAGACACAAGATGAACACGACATGTTGTGCGCTGAAGACAGGCTCTTGGAGAAAGGCTTTAGACGAGAATTCTCGGACATATATGGAGGTGCCTTTGATGCTCTTAATAAGGCGTATAAACGAAGACCTAGGTAATTAAGAATTTAACAATACACTACAGTTTTCGTTTTATTTTTAATAGCCTAAAACTTGAAAAGCTATGAAAATTTCTTTACATAAACTCATTAAATATTTAACTTATATGCATTGAATTAAAGAGAAATCAAGATTTCGGCTAGCAAAATTAATATTTGTGTATACATTGTATGAAACGCTACACCAAACAACGTTTTTTAAATAAAATTGTTAGTAAAACTCAGCATTTAAACATTTTTATTCAGAGCAAACTTGGAATTTGTAGGTGATTACTTAGCGGTTATTTAGATGGATAATTAAAGTGGCTAGCAGTAAATTTAATTACAAAATAATTAGAATACACGAATTACATTTTATGGTAAGATTTAAAGAATATATATTCAAATAGATTATGAAGTAATATGAAGAAGAAAACTAGTTTTCCAAATTGCAATTAATAAATTAGATCCTTGTTTTACGTTTAGGTTGTTATTTTATTTCATATAATTTATTTTTCAGCGATAGCCAATAAATAATATTACCAACTACATCTTTCTTTTTTCGCGGTTAATTTAATGTTCGGTTTTATCTCAAGTTTGTCGTGAAAGCAGCCTAATTTATATCTCGCGTTATTATTAATATCTATACTAGAATTGGTAATACCAATTTACATTAAAGTTAATAGTTTAATGTTTATTTGCATTTTTTATAGTTACGAATATCTTTATAACAGTAAATGGTTTTCAATTAGGTTAACGTCGTAGATTTTATAGTTACAACGAAGAAACAAAAAACACAAATTTTATATTTAGTCCAATTGAATGTAAAAATATTCTGATTTAATGTTACCTTTTGCTATTTGGCCACTTTATGTGCTTATTCCGGCCTCTTACGCAGGTGTACATTTATTTTTCTAGTGATTGGTTGATTTCCCTCTTGCTCGCTACAGCATTTTATCTCCAAATTTGTTGTGTGTGGTTTAAATAGGACTACAGGGTTTGTAGAAATTAGGAAAAGCGAATTTATCAATGATACTAAATGTCTATTATTTCACTCGTGCAAATGTGCAGATAAAGAAAACGCTCCTTTCGAATTATTATTTGTTTTTAAGGCAGATAACTGTCTTCTTTACCTTTTGATACTCTACTTACTTTCCGATACATTTTTTAAAACTTGGCGATTTATAATTCCAAAATTGTCTCTATATTTCATCGTATTGGCTTTTGTTGATGCATATTGTTCAGCAGTTTATAATGAAACTGTTTACAATGGTGATTTGAAGTTTTGTTGCGCAGTGCGAGCTTAATAGGATGATTTTACGTGAGTTCCGTTTACGGGTTGTAGCTTTTCACTATCAGTTTCACAAAGATCCGATTGATCACCATTTTCCAGTATGCATCTGTTTTGTCTCCGAACAGATGCGTACTGGAAATTGGTGATCAATCGGATCTTTGTGAAACTGTTTACAATGATAAACCGGGGGCTTGCTGTTTAATGTAAACGGTTTCGTATATGTATAGTAAATTTTCTGAATTTGGTTCTTGTAGAACAGGAAAATTCGTTAAATGAACTATTTTCCCCGTTTCAACTCTATGCTCCAAAGTAGTTAATATTCCTGACGATGTCAGGACTTTTTTTATGAATTTCTGCTGTAAATGTTGTCGAATTCTTCTGGTCATTTGCTTTTTCATCCGTCCAAATTATATGCTGTCAAAAATATGTATATATATATATATATATATATGAACTATGAAAGATTTGTAAAGAATTGGCAATTGATACATTACATCCAACCTCACATTTAACCGTTTTCAAAATTTGATGTTAATATTTGTATTAAGGATATTTTTCTTAGTGATTCCATTTAACTGTCGTGCAATTACTGAGGCTGATAGGTCGCTTATAAATAGTGAGTCTAGAAAATAATCTTCTTGGTTTCCATATTAGTACAAATCGGATGTAGTCTGATATTCACATCTATAAGCGTGTTCATTAGCAAAATTGATGTCAGGTAACCATGTCCTTATTCGATCTTGTAATCAGAGCTGATCTTTCTGCTTTCGTGTGATAGGTTTTTACTTGGATTTCTTTTTACGATATTTTGACACAGTACTGCTATAACGGATGTATTACCCGGTGGAAATGAATTTTAAATATGTTTCCAGCGTTCAATCACCATTACCTCTTCGAATTCTTTGGATGTTTTGTATTTCTCTAGTTCGAGGGGGATTTTGACATCTGGATTTGCTACATTGGCTTGTTTCATAAATTCGGCTGTATCTCATGCTTCTGAGATGAACAAAAATAGTTGGTCGGTATACCCTTTGTAAAATATGTACCGGACAATTATGTTTTAATGCTCGTTTGCCGAAGATGTCGCCTGTATACATGCACATTTCCATAGTTAAACAATTGAATGACCGGATATATTTAACTTCAAATTTAAATTGCACGATTTTTGTTTACATATTGAGATCATTCGTATGTACAGGAAAATCGTGAAACTCATTTTAATCAGTTCATAAAAGATAGTTTTTACTATGTGTAATGTAATGTTTTTGAATAAAAATGAAACTTCAAGTGAGGCCATTTTGTTTTGATGGATTTTTTCTTCAGTCCAACTACTTACTCGAAAGTGTTTTTATGATTTTCGTGTTTATAACATTTTATAGTGGTTAATGTATTTTGCAAAGAAACCAAGCGGTGTATGTTTCGGTGCGTTTATTATTGACATAATAGACCGCATTGGTGGATCTCATCTGGCTTTCGTGATTTTAATATTTTGATTGTTTTCCGTAGTCTTACGTGGTTAGTTCTGGCCGGTTTCGCTTTTATAATTTCTTTTAAGGAACAATCTGTTTCCGCATTCAGCTTTTGTAGATAAAACGTGTATCATCATCTTTATTACGTTATTATTTGTTGAGTTGTAATTATGTTTCTTGATGGGTTTGACTTCTGAGTATACTATAATTTTTGGTTTGGATTATAACAACTTCTGATCCTCATTTGGACGTGGCAGAACTTACATTTATGTCTCATTGTAGTTTTCGTAGTTTATTTTTCTCTTTCTTTGGAATGTTTCGAATGTCTTTGAAATTTTTTGTTGTTCTTATGCGATGAAAATTCCTGCTTTCAGACACTTTCTATTGAATGCTTTTGGTGCGTTTTCTTCCATCTAGTTGTAGTAAAAGCTTTCATTTAAAATATTTGTTTCAGTAAAGTCGCGTTCGCTTAAGCTCCTTTTAATGATGTAGAATTTTTCTTCAAAGAAGAATACCTATTTCTAAGTTTTTGACATAATACCTTTCGAAAACGTGTAGATAAATGCATCAGGATAAGTATAAATTTTCTATTGAGAGGAGTATTTGTCCAGATCTCTTGTAAAGTCTTTTATCTATTCTGCACCTGGTATTCTCATCCCCGTTTCTAATTTAATTTTGAAAGTAGAAATTCGACTTTATTGAATAATTATCTGAGCGTTTTGCAGTTTTTATATTTTTTATTCAATTGACTTACGCATTAGGCTGGTTATTAGTATATTGGTCGGTTTTTTGTTATTTATTTTCTACTGCTTAAGCAATATTTTGAGCACCATATCTGATTTTAAACACAATTTGCACAACATAGTTATTACAATAAGTTCGGCACTAACAAAATTGAATGCAATAAAATTTTTAGTTTATAACCGGTGAAAGACTGACCTCACTCTTTCATAAATTGTTTAATGTCAATTGCCATTGGAAATAACTCGGTATTTTCTAGGAAATGAAATCACATTGAATGATTAAATCTACCTTTATTGTGGGTTCTGGCCAGTCTATTTGGAGAATATTTTATTCAATTTTTAAGTCCGCAAGCTACATATTTTTTCAATTTTAATCTGATTAATTGAATAAAATGTTGTCTTTCTGTATTGCGTTGTTCATGAATTTTATTTTGTCCCTGGCAACAACGTAGGATTTGCAGATTGCTATGTTAATCATCCATCTTGATGCGCTTTTTCTGTCACGGTTAATGAAAACAGTGATTACGTTTCATATCATTTAAAAATGTGCCTAGAAAAATTATAAAAAAACACAAACATTGATAAAGAGAGATGCTTGAAATATATATTATTACATATTTAGAGAAAATAAACTGAAAAGAAACTTTGGAGTCTAGAACTTATACAAAATTAATTGGACAAACTTGAGATGAACGAAATACTGAATTTAAAATCTCGTTTAATGCTGGATTACATAAAAAGGCTATTACCCAGAAGCTCAGGCCTGTTTTATCATATACGCCAGCTGTTTTCAGACTTCACCAAAACCAAAAATGAGGAATGTTCTGTGAGAACACATCTAGCTATGGCTTATTCTTTGTTCAATGCACTAAATGGATAACGTGAATATATTGAACATAGCATAAAATTCTAATAAAAAATATTTATTACTGATTAAATGCAGCTTTTAAGCAGAAATTATATATATATATATATATATATATAATTATATATATATTCAAAATATTGTAATTTTGTTAACGTGACATCTTTGTTTGCAATAAATTAAAATATTTACTTTAGCATTTAGGTTTAGACAGCAAACAATATGAAAAGATACAAAAAGATGAAATTTTTAATTAAAAGTACATTAAATTAAATCATACTACCATTCATGATTTATGATTTATCTAAAAGCATATATATTTTTATACACAAATCATGATTATATTTTATTGTGTGTATTAATAAGTTGTCTGTACCTGAACGAGGAACCGCGCATATGCACTGTTAACGATTTCCATAGGCTCTCTTCAGAAAACGTCACCTAAGGAAAGAATCAGTAATTTTTTTCCATATTCACGGTGTTTTGTTGATAATTTTGTGTTTTTAAAACAAACTTTTTTTCACTAAAACTTCTTCAATCTTTCAGTAAATTACAAAAAAACATAAATTTTACGCCAAAAGATTAATATGACAACTGTCTAATTGTCAGGAGTGCACTGCACAAAATAAACACTTGGAAATTTCATAAGAACAGTTTACAATAAGTTTATGTCTCGTTTCAGCGTAATTTGCCAAACGTTCATGGTGGTTTTAAAATGAACTTATATCCTAAGAACTACAGTAATAAAAGCTAACAAGTATAATAGAGCTAAAACTGATTTGATACCTGTTACCTTTTCCATGAAATTATTGCGGTCGTTTGTTTAATGTGGTGTTCAAAATAAACGGACCAGTGCAAATCCGCAAAAAGGACAGACCATAAATTTATTGCATTTGATTTTTTTGGTAGTAGGGAAGAATGTGGAAGCAATATCAATACGCACATTTTGGGTGGCTAATCTTTGCCTAACATGTCGAAAGCACATTTGTAAAATCGATAAATAAAAGAGGAATAGGCAGAAATATAATTTATCAATATACCAGCCTACGTTAGCGATCAGCTTAAGTCGGCTAGACGAACACTGTAACAAGAACAAAGATGAATAAACGCAAGCAAATGCGCACGCATATGTTAAGATGTGTATTATAATCGTCAGCATTAAAAAATATCTTTTCATGAGAGGGGCTCTAGAAATAGTATAAAATATAGCGTTAAAAAAGAACTCACGCTTAGCCCAATTACCGAGGATTGGATAATGTATAAGTGATGCAGGTTTGATAATTTCAGGCAGCATTTCATGCCTGAGCATTCATGTTTATTACATTAACAGCTAATGTGAAGACTCAGATATTTTCTTATGCTCCTAAAAATGTTTGGTGCATTTGATTGGTGTGGTTAAGACGTGGTCAAATTCAAACAACACATCATCAGCTTCAGCATGACAACAGTAGTAAAGCAGTTACCCCTTCTTCACGTGATCATGGCCTTGCTGGCGATGACCAAGCGGAGAACACCTCAGAAAATAATCCTAAGCTATGGGGCTCTCGCGCAAGCACGCCGCCTCATTCAAAATCCTCTCTTCCAGCTTTGACGTCAGACGACATGGTCAACCCATCGAATGCAGAAATCTACGAAAAGGCACAAACTGACATTAACTCTGCAGGGCCGAAGGAAACCACGGGGCTACATCACATTTTGGCCTTTGATCAGGTATGATGAAATATGCGTTTAAATATAATTCTGCACATTTCCTCTTGAATACTTCATATTTGCAAGTTTGCTTATGATAAATATGATAAAAGCAATAAAAACAAAAACGAGATTTAACAATAATTGATTGCGCGGGTGGTGGTAACAATTCTTTAAATCAAGTTTGCGAGTTTGAAGTAAACACCAATCCCGTTGTATTTAACCAGTCGTCGAACAACATAACAAAACTACCGCCAGCCGCAACGCACTGACGCGTTTCCGCCTTCCTTGATCATTATCAGAGTGGGACGGAAAACTGACTATCGAGGATCAAGCCACATTGAATATATGGAAATCGAAGTTATATAGCGGCTCTCACACTCTGTGAGTCCACGCCTACATTGAACTTGACTGCCGTGTCGGCTGCACAATTTCTATGCAGTCACAAACATTAACTATTTGCAACTTTCGCTACATATACATTTATAGGCAATACAATTTGTAATAATTGATTGCGCGGTTGGTGGTAAAATTCTTTAAATCAAGTTTGCGAGCTTGAGTAAACACCAATCCCATTGTATTTAACCAGTCATCGAATGACATAACAAAACTACCGCCAGCCGCAACGCACTGAAGCGTTTCGACCTTCCATGATCATCAGTGTACGATGGCAAACTGTCACTCGAGGATCGAACCGCATTGAATATATATGGAAATCAAAGTTAGATATGCGGCTCTCACCTCTAGCAGTCACGCATACATTGAACTTGACTGGAAATGTCGGGAAAAGAACGAGATTTTTGGATAAAAATCAAATATTGATCAGTTTTGAACAATTTTTTCCATACATAATGCGTTCATTTCTTTTACCTGATTAATTTCTGGCTTTGTTGATTAAATGTTTGATTGGCGTGTTGTCAAATGTGTCGGTACGTGTATGCAGCTTACACTTGGCGACCAAACGCAATTGCACGCTCGAAAGCTACTCAGCAGCCTGCCAACATGGCAAATGAGCCTTAATCCGTACATCGAGAAAGCCAACGTGGGTGGTGGTGGCGGATCTGGACTGGGCTCTATATTAGAACAGGCGCAAGTTCAACGATGTGAAGGGTACGTTGACTCTGCTTTCAATAATATTTGCGCCAACTTACGGCATATTTTTAATCTGAACATCCTCATATGCAACGCAATAACGGAATTAAATGTTAACATTTTAGGCAAAAAAATTTGCGATGAAATATCTCTCTCCCGGCACACGCCATCTATTTGATTTTCTTTCCTGTTTCAATCTAAGTGTAACTTCCACATGTCACCATTACATATACACCATGCGTAGAGGAATTTACGTAGAAGCTCCAATATTAATCGTTCCGCATCGGGAAAAAATATCTCTTCTTTCATATATTAATGACAGATTCACGGTTTGACGAAAAACTGTATATTGTTTTCAGCAGTCAGCGAGTGCGAGGGTAGTGAAAACAGTTCTTTAAATCTAATTTGCGTAATCTAGATAAACATTAATCCTGCCTTATTAATGAGGTGAAATCAAAGTAAACCTATTGTTATTCACACTTAATTACGCATTTTGCAAATGCTAACTTGGCCATAATGGTGTTGTGGAGATGTTTAGTTTGCCTCATTTCTGCGAGTTATCCTGATAAATTTACACATAGTAGCAAGGTATTCCTTCACTCTCTGCCTCTCTCTCTCTCTCTCTCTCGTAAATCTCACTAATAATTTGTCTATATTCACTTATATACATTTTCACTCTGTATGTTTATATGGCAGTGAAACATTAGTCACATTTGACATTTGTATGGCTGGGCATGATGATGACGAAATTGAGATAAGTTACAATCCTATTAAAGTACACCAGCCGTACAACATGGCATAACTTCAGTCAGGCGCACGTATTGCGCGTTATAATCTTACAATATTATCAACGGAACACGACGGTAAACTGACTAACAAGGAGAAACCAGCGATTCATGCTAAAAGTAGGCAAATTTATATTTTAATAGAGTATTATTCGCATAAATCCATCCCAATTTATAGTAACCCTCCATAAAGATTATGTATTTCATTCCTTGACCAAATATATAGTGTGTATAGAGCATAATACCGACTCCTACTGGTGTTTCGCCTGTAAGCACCAAACGACTGTGCACCAGAGGTCATACCTTCCGTTCATGCTGACTTTGGATTATCCTTCTAGTCCTATTTGAACAAATTTGTTACTAATACATAATTTCATATACATTAGTTCTCTGCATTAAAACAGTATCTAACTGCTAAATACTTAATTGAATAATGGCATGAATACCGCGACCAATTATAACAGATATCGTTTAAAATTATAGTGTATGTTTTTGCTGGAGTACTTAGTGTTCAGATGTAGTTGCAATTCTCAATTTTATTAAAATTTAGCCTACCATGTACCGACTCGGCATCCATAGTCTTGGAACCATCGAACTAGTCGCCAACCATAGTGTTATTATCAGGTACTGACACAATAGCCATAGTGTTAGTATCCTTTACAGGCTTGATATATATATTGTATGTAGTGAGTTGGCTTTGAAGTCGCATTTTCGAAGACTATATGAAGTTAGCTCCACTAAAACTGGTTTACACATTTGTATGGAAGAATGCACCATTCAATTTTCACACATTTCCTACCCAACTATATTGTGGGCATATGGCGTAGTACCTGCTCCTATTAATTTGTCGCCAGTAAGCACGAAACGTACGTGTTCATGAGAGTATATATTTTGTTCACGCTGAAATTGTTTTGTAATTCTGTTCATATTTGAATTGATCTGTTACTAGATGTGCAACACCTAAGATCAATGACATATATTAGTTGTCGGCAACAAATAATATGTAACTAATATATATATATAGAGAGAGAGAGAGAATCGTTTGAAATAAATTCAAGAGGAAATGTAATGAATGCTGTACAAATCGAAATTCGATAGGTCCGACACTTAATACAGTAGTATCAATGACAGGAAACACTGCACGGTAAGCAAACTCACTACAATTATTTAAAAAATATGCTCGTAAATAAGAAAATTTAATTGTATACATCTATTGTGTCTAGAATCTTTTAATTTCTTTCCAGTTAAAACTCTTATTTTATGCTAATTCGCAATAGCTAAATTTTATTACGTTCTCATAATTTTCTGTTTGAAAACCTTCATTTTCTTCGATTTATTGCTTATTATATTCTGCATTTGATTTTTATTACTATGTTCGCTTGTTTCAAGTTATTTAAACATAATTTTTATTTATGATATTATATAATCTAAGATTTGGTTTGTTTTTTATTTCATTTCATCTTATACGAAATAGATTAGTTAGCGTTAGTAATTTGTATTTTGCATGATATTCGGGATACTAGGTTGTCATTTTTGTTAGTTTTGCCTTGTTTTACAACTGTTTGAATACGATGAGTGTGAAAAAGTCGCTCATTGGTTAGATTCACAAACTCCGAAGCACACTTGCTGATGTTGGAGCCCTGCCTGTGGTAAAACCTGGGCAGTAATTAGTTTCCAAAATGGAGGCACCCGGTCTACTGGATGAATTGTCTTTTCTACATTGTACTGACTAATGTATATAGAAAATACGATTGGTGCTTATATCAAGATCGCAACATTTTTTTGACTAAATAAAATGGGATTGAAGTTTAGATCAAGCTCGGAAACTACACTTTGATCATGTTTACAACAACCCGTTCAATCAACGAGTTTATGATTGTATCCTATTTTTGAAGCTTATTTTATGTGAATAGTAATCGCATGAATTGCTAAAGTAATACTCAATTATGTAAGGCATCACTTCAATGTAAGCGATACAGAATTTTATGGCTTCCATGTATTTGTAATGGCTATTTTGTTTGTCTTTGCATGGTATTTAGTTCAAATTTTATGCATTTATGCAAACAATGAATTGTTTCAGTAGACAAATTTCAGACCGGAAACTCTCCAATGGCCCTATTCAGTGCCCATGTGAGTATACGAGAAAGTCCTCGTAGAAATTTACAAATTAAAGTAAAGCAAAGTCAGAACAATTGTGGTAACAGAAGTTGAGCAGCATAAGTAAATACGAAGTAATAATTAGTTGTATTTTTTTATACTAAAGGGACACGCTTTATACGAGCAAACTCCTATACATAATTGATTAAAATGTTCCTAAAAAAATACGACATCTTTTGATGGTTTGGAGAAATTTATTCAGAATAAAATCGGCACATATAACAAAACTAACTGCAGAGTTAGGGATAATTGCGTACAGGCTGGAGGAAACTTTTCTATCAAACTCTGAGGGAATCTGTTTGAACAACTCAAATAATGTGAGTGATCAGAACAATTGCGACCGAGCCCAGGGTGCAGCAGATTGACCACTATCTGTGTTTACACCAAATTCGATTAGTTGTTTTCACCTTGCACCAGAATTTCAGCCTTTACTTGTACCCCTCTATGTGTAAATGCTACAGTTGCTATTCGACAGATTTAATGCCTTTGTGAGAGCACAAGTTTCATCGTAAGTAGCACCAATTGTACGCGTGACCGTCCAAAAGTTAGTGGATCGTAAAGTGGCGGTTCTATTAGAATAGCCGGTAGACCTTCTGTATTCAGTATTTAAACGGCGAGTATCGAATCACTTCCGGGCCAGGCTTCGGGTGTTGTTTCATGATTTATACAGATTTAAACTATTAACGGGTCAGACGCCCCTGAATATCATAACACGCTTCAAGCGGTGGTTGTCCAAGCGAACTTGGCCTTGCAACCACATGAGCCCATCATATTAATGCTTAGATATGGCCCTTCATCCAGCACGCCCAGGGGCCTTGAATAAATAACCTGGTCTCTACAAAGTTCGGCAAATATTACCATCACACTGGGAGTGACGACACCACTTACGAGCCCCGTTACAACAGTTGCACACAATGACATGATGACCAATACAAATGGTCGTCGAACAAAGGAGATCAGGGAAAAATTAATATCTAGAACTCTCCTGCGTGTAGTTGATGATAGCACAATTGTATGTTAGAGTTGTTGGGTTTAGACTTTATTATAAAATGAGCTAAGACTAGTTACTGACAGAATAAAAATATAAAACTCTCGAGACCGAAGATTTGGTCGATATGCAGCTCTCCGGCGCAGAAAGAAACATGTCAGCTTCCCGACTGTTGGAAAGGATTTCATAAGCAATAAGACACTATATTCTAGTACTCTGATTGCGTTGAATTTTCCGGATTAATGGTCGATTGCTTTTAACTATGGCTAAAATAAACAAAAAGTACGAACAAACATGTTCATCCAAATGAACTAGCATCGGTGACAAATAAATTCCGTCACCAAACATGATTCGTATCCCTGCCGGCTGTGCGCGATCGTTTTCTACAGTTCGCGAGATACAGTTTGCTTTCTTTTCTTGATCCTAAGCAGGGCTTTTGAAAAACTAGCGTTCGCCACGAAAATCGGTGGAAACCAGTGATACGGGTAATCCACGTTCATTCCAATATTCACCATGGTAACTTTTGATCTGAAGAACGCACCAAACATTTTCCAAAAATTGATAGACTTCTTCGTGTCCGACTTATCCTGTACTGCAGCGTACGTTGACGATATCATGATATGGACCGCTATTGAACAACAGTCTTATACTTTATAGGATGTTGTTCAAAGCCATAGAATGGCTATTTAAATTTAATCATGAAAAAGTTCGGATATATTGGCAAGTGCGTTTTCCGGTCCATTCAGCTTCAGCAGATGGATGTATGCTCTTAGATTCGAACGTTCAGCCTATCAAGGATTATCTGGTGCCCAGTATGAGAAAAATATTGCGGTGGTATATTGGTACGGTGAATTTCTACAGACCATATCTCGCGTGGATGGCGGTTACTCAACAAACCTTGCCCAAGTTAACAAGCGCTATGATACCGTTTAATTAAATGGAGGAGGCCCACGAAGCGTCTATCCAATGTAAACAGAAATTGAAAGATGCCACTATTTAATTTTTTGGTGTTTAGCAGGTCAATTATTACAGACACATCAGATATTGACATAGGAACAGTATTACAGGCGGACGAAGTGCAACGCCATGTGGAAGTCGCAATCTCATTAACATGGATAAAGGTTTACCGTTACCAAAAAGTAAATACTGACCGTACGTTTGGCACTACACAAAGTTTAGATATTTTTACAGTGATAGGCATATAGATGCTTTTACCAATCACAAATCACTATTGAATTGGCGGTCACGAGTTATTGAAAAGCAAAGATTAAAAGAGAAATATCGAAAGACTTTACGAATAACTTGTTACGCTTCACCGTCAAGCCGGTATCGTGAATGCGGCTGCGGCTACGCTTAGCAGAATTTCTGCTGTTCGAATATCGCCACATATCAATGTTTCAGAAGAACAGGCCAAGTATGCCACATTCCAAGTAATATTCCTCTAGTTAAAAAACGACACATCGGTGTCTCCAACATATAAATCGTTCATCCTGTAACACGGGCTACCGGTGCAAAGGTAAAGATATATAATACAATTGTTTGCGCCGGAGTCTATACGAACAGAATTAATGGTTTCTTTGGCCTGGAAGCGTGTGACATCCCGGCGCTGGGTTTCTCATCAATATATTACAGTTGTGATTATATCGGCCAGGCATGTCCAAAAATATTCTTAGCTATTGCCAGCAGTGCAACACATGTTAGCGTTTCGATACACGAAAAAGGTGAAAACGTCACTCCTATTTCTTTCAATAAAAACGCAAAAACCAATGTTTGCATATCGATTTGATGGTGGCTCGTGGCGGAGTCGGCATTGTGTTTTCCATGGTTGATGAGTTTACACAAAGGGTCGAGTGTGTACGATTAAAGCAAATCCAAACACAGAAGGTTACAAAGTACTTAGAAGAGTGCTGATTCAATCGATTTGGTGCACCAAAAAATTTTATTACCGACCATGAAGCTCAGTTCGTATCGAGAGAATATATTCAGCGGTTCAAGTAACTTGATATAAAGCATTTCTGAACAGTCCCTTACAACCCTCAGACTTAAGCCACGGTTGCAGAGCACACCGGATGACAAAAGAGTTATTATGATGTTAGTGCCATAAAGCCCATGGTCCTGGCTAGAAAAATCATATCTTGTCAAAAGCTACAAAATTGGCTGCGAAAATTATGATCTTCGGAGGGCAGATACGGTGACAAATGAGCCAGTAACCCTAGAACTCCATAAACATTGCCTCATAACAGATATTCAGGCGAGCCTAAAACAGTTACCTGAATCTGTGTGCACCGCACAGCCTATGCGTGTGTGTATGTGTTTGTTTATGTAAATATTTCAATATTTTTCACAAAGAGAGAAAGAGGGACACTTGTGCATCCTGATAACATAATTGGATACAAGTTGGAAACTCAACTTATGTTTTTTCGAGTACAAGAATAAGTTCGTTGTTACATTGGCCAAAAGAAAATGCATAATGTATTTAAAAATGAAGAATATCATCAAAATGCCTTTTGTATAAATCTCAAAGTCTTTGTTGGGGACTCCTAACATAAATGTATTCATGTATGAATTAAAACCTACCAAGTAATAATTTAGTTCAAATAAAATCAAAGAATAGGCCAAAATCAGCATGAAAAAGCGGTGCAATATCTTTGGAAAAAACATTAATAACGAAGTGAAAAATGGTCATTTATTTCAAGAATACTAAACTTTACGTTAAATCTTTCATTTTTATTCATTTTGATATTCATTTGATTATGTGGGTAGCAATGAATTTGACTCTTTTTTTCTTCTGTTTGATTAACAGAATCC
Source organism: Eudiplozoon nipponicum (assembly GCA_029291075.1). Classification (NCBI taxonomy): domain Eukaryota; kingdom Metazoa; phylum Platyhelminthes; class Monogenea; order Mazocraeidea; family Diplozoidae; genus Eudiplozoon; species Eudiplozoon nipponicum. The sequence continues at coordinate 245,613 of JAQBSW010000094.1, forward strand.
AGCGACATTTACCGCAGAAATTATTTAAAAGTCTTGGCACCGTCAGGAAAATCAGCTCTTTTCGATCATATATTGGAAACGGAGCACCCAATCAATTTTACCAATTTCTTAATTATACATAAAGCAAAATCAGAACAATTATTATATATTTATGAAGCCCTTTATAAAAATTCAACAAACACCTGACCTAAATATTCAAAAGTTTCATCACCATGATATTCTAATCGACTGGCCACGAATCGCACAATCCAATAAACATTTACTAGCATCCTGACAAGACCAAACACCCCCACGCCAGACTCAACAAACACTCAATCACATTGCAAGTATGTATTAGGTTTTGCGAACCTAGTAACAAATTAGTTCAGTTGTGACCAGAAGGATAAACCAAAGGCAGCATGAACGGAAAGTATAATCTCATGCACATTCGTTTCGTGCTTACTGGCGACTCATCAGTAGGAGCCGGTATTACGCCCTTTAACCACTATATATTTGGTAGAAGAATGTGGAATAATAGGACGGTACAATCTCCTAGACGAATGTGTAAACCTGTAATAGTGAAGCTAACATAATCTAAAGTCAACGACAATGCGACTTCAATGCTAACTCACACTATATAATATATATACCGAGTCTGTAAAGGATACTAACACTATGGCCTATTGTGTTAGTAACTGATACCTTTTTTGAAATCGATGAGTACCGGATACTAACACTATGGTTTCCGAGTCGGTACATGATACCAACCTGATGGATATAAATTTATGCTAAAGTTCACCCAAATTGAGAATTACAACAATTTCCGAACACCTGTTACTCCAGTTAAACCATACACTCTGGCCTTCATCGATATCAGTTATCACATTTCGCGGTAAGCATGACATCATTCAATTCAATATATTACAGTTAAATTCTGCTTGTTGCGAAGAGCTAATATATATGCAAGTATGTATTAGGTTAAAGGGCGTAATACCGGCTCCTACTGATGAGTCGCCAGTAAGCACGAAACGAATGTGCATGAGATTATACTTTCCGTTCATGCTGCCTTTGGTTTATCCTTCTGGTCACAACTGAACTAATTTGTTACTAGGTTCGCAAAACCTAATACATACTTGGATATATATTAGTTCTTCGCAAGAAACAGTATTTAACTGTAATATCTTTGGTACTTGCTTATTGTACTTAGTGGGTAATTATAAATGGAAGCTAGCATTACGCCCTAAATCCGTTCGGCTAAAATTGAGAGACTCTCGGACGGTGTAATTTTCCATATCAATGTTTATTAAACCACTGTCAGTGTCAACATCATATAAATTCTTGAGAAATGCGAATTCAAGGGAAACTCATTGTATATAATATTTAACAAATCTGTAAAAAGTACCAAAATCATGATTTTGGAGGTTGGCCAAATTCCATAAAATTTGAGAATAGCAATCGTTTTCAACATCTCTCCCTTCAGCGCAGCTGTGCACACTGGCTTCGATCGGTAACAGTCAAACTAATTTAGTGGTAATCATGACATCTGACAATGAAACATATAATGGTTAAGCATTGCTAGTTTAGAAGCATTGACATCCGTGCATATATGTATTAACTACGAAGCACTTAGAAAAAGTTCAAATTAAATAGGGGTCGCTCAGTTTTGAGAGCAACAGATTCCAAAGCTGACTTTCCCAGATTCGAGACCAGTCCACGACAAATTCTTGGCAGTATGTAATGAGTTCCAATAAGGACGAAACTGGTCTACTGGATGAATTTCCTTTTGTAAACTATATGATTTTTAGTTTACACTGAAAAATATATATACTTAATGGGTCAGGTGCTTATACCAAGATCGCACCCTCGATTATAGTAATTGCTATCAACGTATGCGCAACAAATGTTCGTTTTATTTTATAAATGTTCCTTTTCTCTATAATGACGGATTTGGGATGTTTAGTTGGAAGTTTGAGTCTAAATAAATGTCAAATGAGTTCCAATGAAAATTAACGACTAACCGGGTTACATTAGTTAGTATATAGTTGAAAATTTTGTGTAGAGTGCGGCAGGTTGGTTCAATGGTTAGAGCAAAAGATACCTCGGCAAATTCTGTCCATCACGTGATGAGTTCCTAATAAGGACGTAACCGTTCTACTGGATGAATAGATTTTTCTACACCATACAAATCTTGGTTTACATTGGAAAATGTATTTACTTTATGGGTCAGATGTTTATATCAAGATCGCAAACTTGATTATAGTAATTTTTATCATCACCCGCGCAACTACTGATCATTTTATTTATATAAAATTTCAAATTAAACCAGATATATATAAAAAGTTCAGTATAAACGGCAGGTATACACAGGCTTATTGTGCCTTCTGGAAACTCATTCATTTGCATTTTGGTCGCAATTTCAAGCATGAGGCAATGGTTGCAAATAATTATATGTTTTTTCCGTACTGGCTGATTGCATTAAGGTCAGGTTTCCTAATTTTAAACAACAACGTACCTTTAACATTTGCTTAATTTTGAATTTTCTTTAGTTTCATCAACTTGGAAAAACTTCTTGCAGAGGCTGAACATTTTCAAGTTAGTGTTGCTATGCAAAACATCCAAGCTGCGCTAAACCAGGCCGGTGCTCAAGTTGGCCCCCAGCTACGCTTTCAACTAGACGCCGGTCTTCATGAATTGGACAGAGACACGAGTGTGTCTGACATATATCCAAGTGTCGACAATGTAGTGTGGGATCGGTTGTGCAAGGCACGTCGGCGTAAGGTGGAAAAGGAATATGAGGTTAAATGCAGCGCTCTAAAAGTCGCCGAAATAAGTGCATTCGTGCAGGTAATTCCACTCAATTGCTCTTTTAAACTTTTAGTTTGACTAATGAAAGCTAATGGCCCCCAGCTACGCTTTCAACTAGACGCCGGTCTTCATGAATTGGACAGAGACACGAGTGTGTCTGACATATATCCAAGTGTCGACAATGTAGTGTGGGATCGGTTGTGCAAGGCACGTCGGCGTAAGGTGGAAAAGGAATATGAGGTTAAATGCAGCGCTCTAAAAGTCGCCGAAATAAGTGCATTCGTGCAGGTAATTCCACTCAATTGCTCGTTTAAACTTTTAGTTTGCATATTTTGCATATTCTCGTAGATAAACTTGTGCATTATCAAATTCTGAATATTTTCGTTTGCCAACGATTTTTATATACTCTTTGTGCATTAGGCTTGGTGCAACAAGAAGAAAACTATTCTTATTAAGGATTTGGAAGTATCAACTGAACATAAATTATATTCAAAGGAATGCGTATTCCTGCGGTATTACGTGTATTTTGGCATAAGAAATTGATGTTAGACATTGACAAAGTTTCGTAATCTTTGAAGTTATTAGTGGAAAAATAACTGCGCAATCAGTAAGAAGCAAAAGAATCATAGTAGTGCGCAGTGTGCATAGAAAAATCATGTAATATGAGACAATAAATCACACACGAACTATTTCTATTGTTCACAGAATCTGCAAGTTGTGTCTGCCTCATGCTGAATGAAACAGTATTAAGTTAGTTCAGCAAATGTCTCTTAGTCTGGTCTTAATTCACATCGATTCTCCCATGTTCGCGCCTATCAAGACTTCGCACTATTTACCATAGAAAATCAATGCGAATTTTTTTCAAGTTACTTTCAACGGGAATGTATTTGTCAGGCGTAGCGTGTCTAGTAATAAATTCATTCATTTAAGAGAGTGGAGTTACATCATTAAGTGTGAACAGAAGGTAAACTCGCATTGATATGTGCAAGTTTTGCCTATTAGTGTGTTATGCCGGCTAATTCTAATGATTAGCCAGAAAACACGAATAGATAGATTAATTTGTCTTTGACACCAGTTTATGCTAGCTTATGCATATCCTGTCCAATTTGAACCAGTTCGTTTCGAAGGAGGACTGTGATATTTGCCTCATTTCATGTGTGGTCACAGATTTCTTATTCAAATAAGCGTACAGATTATTTAGATTATTTACATACATTAGACTCTGGAATAATTTTATTCCTTCAAATTCGACAATTACAGTTGATCAATTCCAAATAATTAAACAACCAATGGTTTCGCAGTCGATGATAAAAATTGTTCTAATTAAGGTTACGATCTTGATATAAACACCAGTGTAGTGGTATACATACATTTACCAGTATAAATTATGCATTGTATAATGTAGAAAAGGCAGTTTATCCAGTAGACCGGTTTCGTCCTTATTGGAAATTTTTCACGTGCGGTCCTGAATTTGCCGTGGATAGGGCTCAAATCGCGGAAAATTCTGAACAGTGCGTGGAGTTCCAAAAAGGATGAACAGGTCTACTGAGTGAATTGCCTTTTATACATTATACAATACTTAGCTTACACTGACAAATATATTTATATAATTGAACTAGTGTTTATATCATGATCGCGACCTTGATTCAAGAAATACTCAGTAATAATCGAATAAAATGGTACATATGTGAGTTAAGCAATCTATATTTCATTAGGACAGTATTACTATTAGCTTTAGCTAAGCCCTTGCCCCCCCCCTCCCCCCAAGTTACAATTTGAAATTTGATTTTAAATAAAGTGTTCGACCTGATTTAATTCTGGATAATATAACCTATTTTAGATCGCATTCATGAACCTCTTATCGACACAATACGATATATTAATCTACGCCTTAAAGGATCATTAATTATTGCTAGCTCTTAATGTGTTGACGAACAAGTTTATTCTGAAACACAAAACTGGTAGAGCAAGACAATTCTTCTCTCTAAATTTATCAAAAAATCTATGTGATTAATAAAAATTGCAGCAAAAATCAAATTTTAAGTCCAAACCATACGATTCTTTCATCTATTCCTAGGTTAATGCTTTCGAAGCATAAACAAACAATGCACATGTTTATGAATTACATAGTAGACAAAAACGACATATTATTAATTCACTCATTTATATGTTTTAAATTATCAGCTCCAAATACAAGTTCATAATTCTCTTACGAAAAAAGTTTTTTGCTAAACCTGTATTGATATGTAAGGAACTGTGACTTTTTTATATTTAAATATTCGTTGTACAGCTCTTCTCGAAGAAGACAGATCTTCGTATCCCTGAAAATGAAAATTTCTATGGAGAATTGAAATGGAATATCTATACTATTAACTTGCACAATGAGAACCAAATCATTGTCTCGTAACTAATCTGCTGTTTTTATCCGTTGCAAAGTTTAGTTTATAATAATCCTTCCTTAAAAAGAAAACGGGATATAACTTCCTTAAATGTCATGGCATCGGATTTCTATTCAGTTCGAAACTGGACGTTAGAGCTATATGATAAAAATACAGCATTTATAAATATCCACATGAGCAAAATTATTCAAAATTGGTTTGCACATAATCTAGAATCGTGCGCAATAAGAATGCCATATCACAGAGTCAACTAGCCCCACAACTTCCGAGCAAGGCTTGCAGATTAGATTCCTGCTAGCAACTGCCCTTGCTAATATTGGGAGTTGTACAAAAAAATGATCATAATCATAGTCTATTAGAAAGGCTGGTCTTGTTAGTACATACATTGTTTAAGCAAGTGTGTATTAGGTGTTGCGAAACTAGTAACAAATTAGTTCACTTGTGACCAGAAGGATAAACCAAAGACAGCATGAACGAAAGTATAATCTCATGCACATTCGTTTCGTGCTTCCTGGCAACTCATCAGTTGGAGCCAGTATTACGCCCTTTCACCACTATATATTTAGGTGAGAAATGTGGGATAATAGGACGGTACAATTTCTTAAGCAGACAAAGTCGCGTAGGTGAACATCTCTTCGACTTTCATCCATGGCACATGGGTTCAATTCCTGCTAGCATCTGTTCTGGCTAATACTGAGGAGTTCTATAATGAGTATGTAACCATAGTCTTGTACATAGCCTGACCTTGCTAGCTCATGCTCTGTTCAAGCAGACCATGTCGCATAGGCGAACAGCTCTTCGACTTTCAACCATGGCACGCAGGTTCGATTCCTGCTAGCTGCTGCCCTGGCAAATAGTGAGGAGTTGCGCAATGAGTTTGCAACCATAGTCTAGTAAATTGACCGCTTTTGTTGACTCATGCATTGTTAAATTGTGCCAGCGCTGTAAGAATTATATAACACAATAATTTAATGGAAATATATTCAAGCATTATAATTTTATTGTCTGTGTATTTTAACGTCTATCATTGTTATCTTCCTGAAAATAATGGGATCCGAGTTAGATGCCGTTGACATTCCCATGCAATGTGCTTTAAGTCAAGTCAAGTTTAGAAAAATTCAAAAGGCTCTGGCGTCTTGTTAAACAAATTTCATCGTTGGAGTATGTTTTGAACACACGAAATTTTATTCGTTTTCCTTATCTTATTGATAATTTGTGTGAGAAAGCCACATACAAAACTTTGTGGATAAACAAATTCCAGCCGGATATATGCAGGCAGAAGTAGCATGTTCGAGCATTGAGTTTGAACTGGAGTTCATGCACGCAATGAAGTGGTTGTTTCTTTATTTCACACTCTCTCCAAGTTTACATTTTTCTATTTTGTTTTGTCTTTCAACTTATATTTAGAGAGATGTTCATTTGTAGATACTTGAGAAGAATATGAGAAAGAAATGGTTCTTGTATCTGATAAAATTTCTATTATATTTTTGAACATGAAATGGGTACTATGAATTTTATTAAGGCTCGCATTCCTAAAGGATATGTATACGAAGCAAGCAAGAGTGTTTATCCTTTCAATTTGAGGTACGAAGATTATTATCAATTCGAAATAGTATATGGGTTGACAAAATGTCTTAATTAACTTAGATGTTTTGCAGAATGCCGGATCGGTTGGAGACTTGCTTCAGGTCCCTTGAATTATAAATGTGTTCTTTTTTGAGTTTCTTGAGTAGCTTCACTAAATTCTTCTGGTTTATCAAATTTTCTTGTCCAAATATATATTATAGTGCTTGTTTTTTATTTCCCAATATTTTTAACATAAACCGAACTTCATCAGAATATATTAATTCTGATGGAAATTTCGCCACTTCGTTAATTAATACATTAGAAAACAATGTTAAACAGGCATATACATTAGAAAATTTTCTAAGTATTGTAATCTGCTTACATTTATATTGATATTTGTATTTTATGCTTAGTTTTATTTTTGACATAAATATTTATTAGGCTACGGGTTATAAAATTTATTTTTATGAAAAAATGCCTCGAAACTTAACTTATCAAGAGGCGAAACGAAGAACTACAGCTTCTGCAAAACCAGATTGATGAGGTAAACGAGATGAGTATTCAGACTGCCGACGACATGAACCGCAATCAGGCCGACGTAGAACTGCAGCTGTTGTTCAAGCAGGGTCAAGTTGAGCTGGAGTCATTTGAGTCTGGCGGTATGTGCACACCGATTGAGCAGAAATATCTGCCCGGCTACGCAGATCAAAAAGCATTGTTTACTAATTTCAACGATGCCCTACTTATTCATCGCAGACTGGTGGAAGAGTTGAACTCAAAGATATTAGCCTTGGGCCAAGGCAAAGTTAACCACTTGATAACCAGCAAAGAGTTTAAAAAACGCTTTTTGAATCTCGAATGGTGGGTTATAAAGCCGGACTGCAATATCCAACTTGAAATCGTTTTTCATTTACATTTTGTTATACAGTAAATTTCTTAATTGATCTCATTTCCACTTGACTATATTTCAAATTAGCTCTTTAAGAGTTAATGTCATTGGTTAAAAACTGCATAATTTCATATCATAAGGATGAATCGAGTAAATGTCATTTTTGGATACTCGAATAAGTATCTTTCCAATAGGCATCCTTTTATAATGAAAGTTGTTTCTCTTGGTTGCGCAGTGCGATTATCACGTTTCAAAAATCCACCATTTTTACGTGAGTGGCAGATTTTCACTCTCGGTTCCGCAATTATCCAATTGATCCTCATTTACAGGTACGCGTTAGATTCGGCTTCGCGGTAGCTGAGTGTTGATTCGTCATCTCAATCCAAATGTTTCCACGCCATCCGTATCAACCACTAGAAATGAACCAAAATTATATCAAAATTCATTTTCGCTGGTTACACGAATGGTGTGGAAGCCTTCGGATTGAAGGGTCGAATGAGCACCTAGTCACCACGAAGTCGAATTCAACTCGTACCTAGAAATGAGGATCAATCGGATCATTGTGGAACCGAGAGTGCAAATCGACCAACCACGATAGCATATCGTGGATACGTTAAATCATTTTATAATATTCCGCTATTTTGCCACGATTGCACATCAAGGAAGGCCATTTTTTATATTTTTACTTTTCCCAAAGTGAATTTAGATATCTTAAGAAACCTTATTATATATCATTTAAAATATAGAAAATAGGAATTAAGAAGACTTATTGGTGTGTTCAGAAGTGCCACTAATTAATCAAACTTGTATAATTAGCAAATTAATGCGTTAAGCAGAGAAGAGGACGAAAAAGTACTTGTTAGTAGGCATGACACGGTAATAAAAATAAAAAAATTGATACACCAGATGACCAAATATGATCAACGTAATGATGATTCGTGTGTATGCCTGTCATAATAACATTTCCGTTAAACTGGCCAACAATATATCTGATAATTTAATTTGTTTTTCTTTGAATTTTCACGAAGTTCCATTGCGTTGTTCTGACAGGTCGGCTATTCTTTCCCATGGCTATCTTCAGAGTTATTTCAATTGTCACACAAATGATAACACGGAAAGTCAAAAATAAAATTTTCATGATCATAAATAAAATAATAAATAAATAAATAATAAAATAAGTAACTAATAAAACATGTACTTGATGTCATGCTTAGTTTTCTGGTAAATAATATCGATGAAAATTCCTCGATGTCAGCCTGCTTCAACTTGCTTTAAATGAGTTTCCATTTCTTCTATTCACGATATTGATTCAAGGTCAAATTCGAGAAGTTATAATTTATCCACATAATTTAAATCATTGATATATACATTCAGCAATTATGAACCATCTCGAGTTTTCACAATCGTCAATCATTAGTCAGTCAATAGTTGGGAAAAATAATGTAATAATATCACGGTCATAAATAGTGTCTAACTACTTTTGAAATTTTCTAATAATGCTGCTGGAATTGAGAAAGACAATTTGATGATCACATTTAATTCAACAGGCACACGACAAAGGAATTTGAACACCCATTTTTTAAACTATTTTTATTTCTAGGGAGCTAAGGAAAATGCTTATGCATTATGAAGACCTGAAGACAAAACAGAAGGACGTTCAGAACTTTAAGATCACGCGTGAAGTTCAAAAGGTATGTTGAAACTTCGAAGCAGAAACCTGACCTAGGCCAGAAGACTTACCGGCAATATACCTGTCCTGCCTTCTAAAATTTAAAATTATCCCATTTTTATAAAAAGAATTTTTTTCAATTACTGCCACTATAATATACGTAGTTAACGTGTTATTAAAACTTTAATTTGTAAATACCTTATATATAAATAGTGCAATTGTAGTGTCTTAAAAAGCAAATACAATCCGCTGAATCTTAGTTGTTAAAATGGACGATTGAGAAGCGTAAGCCTCTGCTGTCGAAGTGTAAACGCCTGTTAGTGACGAACCGATTCACATTTACTGCAAACGTAGCAGCCAATCAGGTGTTCACTTACATTTCCTAAATAGATACGCATGTTCCTTGTGTTTTACACTTATGATTTTGCAACATTTCTTTTATACGTTACTTAGGATTTAATATTTGGCTTATCCTTAGTTTCACCAACTCCTACACTTTAAATACAGTAAAATGGTTGTGCCTGACTTGCTATACGTGTGTGTACATTTTTATCAAGTTTACTGTACTATTTAATTTTTTGTCGGTTAACTGAGATTTAACAATTACTGCATCGATTTTTTTTATTTTCCCTTGGTTATACTAGAAACTTTGTATCTGTCAATGCTGGGCCTAGTTAGGCATGGTGTTTGGCTACTTGCGATGCCGTTGGGACACCGTTATTGTCACCAGTTTGTATTTCATTGACCTAGTATTGGTTACCCTTTCGCACTCATGTACATTACTCAGATCAAAAATAGAGCATGCAAAGGTGAAACAGCCAAACGCATTCCAAAAGCGTACAAAAACAATGAAATTCACGGAGATTCAAAATATATTTTCAATGAACACCAGAATAAATAGATAAATACGTAGTCTATATTGAAAAAATACCATATAGTAAAATCGACATCAGTCGCTATAAAGATTATTAATAAAGAAGAACGTCTGGTATAAGCTTCTTTTGTTTATTTTTAGCTATACAATAAATCTTTAAATGGGGCATACGACCAAGTAATCTTTAAGATCTAAAAATGTCCCTTGGTCTAATTTCAGTGGTGAAATGTGATAGTGTGGTCCTGTGGGTTTCTGGTAGCGAATCGGACAGTTAAGAGTCTTCTTTCGTTGTGCCAATGTGATTACAACGATCATGAAACGAAAAATCGATGTTGCTTATACCAGAAACTTGGTTCGTCCTGGTGATGAAGCTGCAAATGTATGTCGCCTCGATTGTCCTTATAATGCTCTGACTGCGGAATGAAGAATGCTTAACTTCTTGCGAAATTCTTCGCCGTTATAAACTCTTGGTTGTGAAAAAAATAAATATATATATAAAATATATACATTTCAACATGTAATAATTCCGAAAATTTTAATGTCATTAAGTGACGTTTGCCATTTTGTTCTCACTAACCGAAACCATCTTCAATAGTCCATAACATATGACATAATTTAGTATACTAAATTTGTTACCCTATTAAATACGCATTGAATATTCCATTTTTTGAACATGCTCTTATTGAAGATGTCAGTATGTGAATGATCTAAAGGGTCCAAACTTTTGTTCGCGTTAAAATCGTTCCAGAGTTGTACTAATAAAATTTAAACTGATCATGCATCAGGAGCATGGCACCAAGATTTCTTTCTTAATAAACTACCTTGAAAAGTGATATATAATTGAAGGGAAGATTTGCATTATATATTTTTTCTAGTAAAAACCCAGCTTTGCATAAGATAGCAAATGCAGTCCATCAAGAAGATCGGTTTCGTTCCCATATAGAACTTGTAAAGTACTTTCCATAAATAGATATATAATAATAATAATAATAATAATAATATACAAAATAATAATAATAATATAATATGATAATAACACATAATATCCTTTCTCTATTTGCCTTTATAAAAATTTTATAATCCGAAGTTCGGAAAGAAAAGGAAGCTAATATTATATATATATATATATTTGGTTAACATTAGGAAAAGTTGTAATCTCATGTGCGCATGTGTTTTGTAATAACCAAAGGATCATTAAGGAGAGTTCGCACAAAGCCGCAACAAAACCATGTATTATATCAAGAAATGTAGTAGAATTGAAAAACAATCATTCAGATGTAGGCTATAAAGGCAATATACAAATTAGCTTCATAGAAACATATTCAGAATACGATTTTGAAATATGCACATTTATTATTCAAGAAGTCACGTACTGTTAATTCTAAACAATAGTAGATATTTTAATTAGTGCTTTCGAGTGTAGTTTTTCCCTTGTGCCAGATTGATGTACTACCGGGTTTCGCTTATGTAATAGATGAACTACACTATTCTCGTCCTCTTTAGTATATTTCAACGGTTTAGCCCATGAAGCACAATTTTATACCTCAATTTAACTCTATTATATACACAGGGAAAGATATTTTTCAACAACATGCCTTCCCGTTAACTTAAGAAGGTAAATAATAAATCGAGGCCATTATATGGATGGTTTCCAGGCTAACTTCATTAACTTTATCAATATTTAAATGATAATGTATCAGGAGTTTGTCCCGGTATTTTTCTTTTGGCAAACTAATTGAACGTGACTAAACATAAGGCGCATGAAAGTTATTTTATATCCAACAAACGAAACAAAAATGTAAAATAAACGCCTTTGACATAATTTCGAACACTGATTTGGCTTGATTTAAACGGATTTAATTATTTTATACTGAAAAACAGAAAATTTATGATATTTTATTGATTTCTGTCTAGTATCTTCAAGCACAAGATTATGACGCAATGATAAACGCTCAAATTCAGAGTACGGAAGCAACTATCAATGTAATAAAACGGGTGAGTCTGATATACTAAGCCAATTTATGCATATAACTTATATTACAATATTTGATTATATATACATTTAAAATAATCTGAACATAGATCTAGAAAGCGAATATAACTCATCCATGGATTTGGTGCTAACCCAGTACACCAGAATTGCAGCACGCGGTAACAGTTCTCTCATTCGAGTAATTAACCGTCTGGTCGATCGTCCTACTTAAGTTGATCAAGTACTTGTGCATGTGTATTGGTGAATAATATTTGACATCGACATTAACGGCTGTTTCTCTTTGATTTCTGGTAAAGGCAAGTGCGTTACCCTAAATAACATGCGTAGTTAAGCTTCATTAAATGTGCGTGTTAATGCCGCTTCAACTTTCTTTTGTGCTATTCGGGAAACTGCACCCCTTTAAATGGGATGTTCAGGTAGAATGTTTTCTTTTCTGCTCCGTAATACGTCTGTTTCTGTTTAATTCCCCTTTTAATAATAGATTCAATTAATTGTCTAGGATAGCCATTAGACATTAAATCGTTAATTGCTTTATTATATTCGTTTTCTTTTGAATCTTGACTAACCAACCTGTCAATTCTTGAGAAGCAGCCACGAACTGTTGATAATTTATATTGAAACTACACTAAACTTCTGTGATACAAATACTGTGCAGACCAGGTTTGTTTATGGTAAATTGTTCTATTTAATTTATCATCAGATTCTTTCTTTAATAGTTTATCTAATAAAGACAGACAATCATCTTTCTCGTGCTCTGACGTGAAACCGATATTCTTATGTGCTATGCTGAAACTTTGAAGCAGTGCTCGTCATTGCGACCTGTTCTGAATGACAAGGAAAATACCATCCATGAGGCGTATATTTTGAGAACATTTACTTATGTCACACCTTAATGATGTGTTCTCTAGATTTCATAGATAAATCTCAGCCAACACTGGAGATAAGTGGCTGTTTATAGATGCTTCAAGATGTTCCAATTAATGAAACCATTGGCATTATAGTCAAAGCAATAGAGCATGACATATTACCATCGTCGATGCCAGGTAAAACTCTAAGCATGCTAATCTTATTATACACGATGGACATACGGTTTCGTTTTAATGGAAGTGCTTTTAAACAGACTGATGGTGTGACAATGGGGAGCTCCTTAATTCCAGTGTTGGCTGGGATTTTTCTAGGACATTGAGAGAACACCTCATTAAGGGATGACTTAAGTAATTTTGTTCAATAAATACGGTACGTGGATGATATAATCCTTGTCCTTAAGGACTGATCGTAATCACGAACGCTAATTAAACGTTTCAGCAAAGCAGACACGAATATCGGTTTCACGTCAGAGCACGAGAAAGATGATCGTCTGCCTTTCTTAGATGTACTATTAAAGAAAGAAACTGATGGTAAATTAAATAAAACAATTTACCATAAACTAACATGGTCTGCACAGTATTCACATTACAGCAGTTTTGTGCCGTTTCAATATAAACTATCACAGGTCGTGGCTCCTTTTTAATAATTGACAGATTTTAGTCAAGATTGAAAAGTAAACGAATATAATAAGGCAATTAACGATTTTATGTTTAATGACTATCCTAACCAATTAATTGAATCAATTATTCAAAGAGGAATTAATCAGAAACAGACGTATTACGGAGTAGAAAAGAAAACAGCCTACCTGAACATCCCATTTAAGGAGGATGCAGTTTCACGAAAAGCACAAGAGAAAGTTGAAGCGGCATGAACACGCACATTTAATGCAGCTAAACTACGTGTGTTATTTAGGTTAACGCACTTCCCGTTACCAACAATGAAAGAGAAACAGCCGTTAATGTCGACAATAAATATTATTCACCAATATACATGCGCATGTTGTCGATCAACTTACGTAGGACGATCGACCAGACGGTTAATTACTAGAATGAGAGAACATTGTAACTTAAACGTAAATTTAAATCAAATGGTGAATACACGTCTGCAATTGCGCAACACATCTTTGAAATATCACACGTATGTTCTCCAGACGTAGCATTTAAAATAATTACTTAATGCAATAACTAAAGGGAGCTAGCCACATACGAAATCTAATAGATAAACAAATTGCAGCCGGATATATGCAAGCAGAAGAAGCATGTTGAGGCATTCAGCTTGAACCAAAAGTAACGCACGCAATTGATTGGTTGTTCCCTTATTTCCCACTCTCTCACGTTTACACATTCCTACCTTTTCTTGCCTTTCGATTTATATATATATATATATATATATATATATAGAGATTTTCATTAGTGGATACTTGAGAAGATAATGATAAAGAAGCGTTTCTAGTATCTGATAAAAACTTTTTCACGTGGGAAGGGTACTATTAATTATACCTATATATATATATATATATATATATATATATATATATATATACTATATATATATATATTATTTTCATTCGAAATGCTATCAGATAGTATATCACATATCGTGCCACAGAAGCTTCGTTCTTATTGTAATACTTCAACTATTCTAAATAAAGTGACGATATCATATTTCGGTTATGATTAACTTCACCGCCATATTTCAAGTTTATCTTAATTATAAGTGCGTCTAATACTGCACTGTCTAAATGAAAGTCAATGCTATTGATTCTGCAACGTACCATTATGATTTGAAATCTAAGTGAGCCCAGCATTTCTTAACTTAATAAGCATGTCCATGCCATTCTTCACGGTAACTCCTTCTCTTTACCATTTCAAAAATTCTATTATAAAACATTTAGTTCACTACGTACATTTGCAAATGAAGTAATAAGTCTGCTCAATATATCTTTCCCATTGGAAAGGTTGAAGCACTTTCGTTAAGCATAAGAGAAATTTCTTAACTATGCTCTACTCAAAAAATTCAAAATGAACGTATTTCAATATTTTCAGAAACCTAACCAATCATAAAGTTGATATTTAGAGAAAGGCAAAAATAACGAAATTTCACCACATCCAATTGAATTAATGCGTCTGTAGACGCATTAATTGGACTACAATATGTCAATCCACTGCGCTTTGTAGATTTCTATCCCATTTCTTAATTGCATTCGGTAAGCATATTAGAAAAACAACTGTTAACGAACAGAAACTCGAGGCTTCAATAAAATGATGCGTGATTATAGATGTGTATTTTTTGTTCGAAATAAAACTCGTGCGTTATATTTTAATGTTATTACATGCTAGTTGTTAAATGGTAGATCGATCAGCCTGTATATATGCTGTTGATAGCATCTCCGACTAATAGAATAGTTAAATTATTTTTCTTTCTATTGAATCCTATTTTTTTTAAATATGAACAGCAGTGGCTTAGAATAGTAAATAATCAAATTTTATATTCGTTAGCCTTCAACTACGGATTGATCAATTGTTCATTTCGTGACAAACAGACACATAACATCTATAAAATACATTGAATTGACAAAACGCGCTATTGCGCAAATATTGTGGTGATCAGATTGTTTTGTAAAAGATTGGTCTACGAGAAAAATCTTATTTTGATTGGCAGTTAATTAAAGACAGAATCTTGTTTAGACAAAATTCGACGTAAAACTATTATTGAAAAATTTTAGAATGTTTTAAGAATTGCTTGTGTTTGCGACATGCATGATCAGGAAGTAAGATATCATTAACATGGCATATATAATAGTAACAATTCAAAATAAATTTCTTGAGTAGTATCATATAGAAATGGCGCGGGAAATCGCCGCAAAAATAAGAAATTTGGGTCTCCCGAGTGCCACACTTTCCTTTTCTTCATGCGGGTTTGAATGGCAAGAAGTGCAAATCTTTCATGCCAAATATAATAATATCTTGCAGACTTTCGGCGGAGTCCGGAGTTAGTTGTGAGCTATTTTCCACTGCATGAGTAACAATTTCAATTTTTAAATTAACTTAGGTTATTTTTAGACAAATATATCATATTAATAGGGCAATGTTTGCTTACTTTTAAAAAATTTAATGAATTTCTTTTACAAATTAAAATAAGTCGTAAACAGAATAATTTCCTTACAGTTTTCGCATCCGTTTAAGACTTCTGGAAAACCATATTTACAGAGCATTGATAAGAGAAAATACTATTAATCACATTCAATTACTAGAAACACCATTTTCGACTTTCTGGTAGTTCGTATAGCAGAGGTGCAGATAATATTACAGATCTGCGCTTTAATAAATTACTCTAATTAATTGTTCCTTAATCAAATAATATATTTAGTTAATTTTTCACCTTAATTTCAATATTGCTTATTTTATCTTACATGCCTTTCAGATGCGTGAACATGGTTTTAATGCTGCAAATGTTCTATATATAATCACATAAAACAACGACATTTTATTCTTCGTTTGTTTTTCAATATTATTTACTCGTCTTTCTTTGAAAGTGCTGGATCACATATCAGAAATCGGGTTCGTGCGTAGATAATGTTTCCATTCAATACAACTGATAGGCTTTCAGATCTTCTATGCAACACTGCGTTATCTTTTAACTGGCAAATTGTAGAATATGCCAGCCATTCAAATGATTTCCATTGATATGTGTGTTACACTTGTGCAAACATTGTACAACATATCATGGCGAATGTAATTCCTAAAAACATTGGCTATCATACTGCTGTCAAACCACAATACCTAACCTGATCAAAAGAAACAAATAACCAAAAATTCACGCAACCTATAGTGCTGGAAGAAGACATGGTTACGCAATTCTTGATACCTTTACATTTCCAGGTACACAGCTTGTATTTTGCATTGATTGATGTGTTCTCATAGGTCCCGTCTCTCTGAAGCCGTTCATAATTAGATTGTCTAAAAATGCTATTAAACTAAGATTTTCCGAATTAAACCATAAACAAAGCTTTTCCTAATTATTTTCAGAACCAGTCTAAATAAAAACGGCTTCAGAGTGACGAGTGACATAAATTGTCCCGTAATAAATTACTTCGGAAACAACTTTAAAGTATCTTTTGAAGATAACCTTCAAAGGTAAGAGATTAGCATAGCCCAGGTAGGAAAACCATATTTATGCAACACACAAAAAACGCCACATGAACCACTAAACAACACATAAACAATTCGTTAAATCAAGTTTGCGAGCATGAAGTAAACACCAATCCCATTGGATTTAACCAGTCGTCGAACAACATAGCATAACTACCGCCAGTCGCACACTCTGACGCGTTTCGACCTTCCATGATCATCCTCAGGATACGACGGCAAACTGACTAGCGAGGATCAAACCGCCCTTCATATATGTGGAAAGCAAAATTAGATGTGCGCTCTCACTACTAGTAGTCTCGCTTACATTGTACTTGACTGGAAATGTCGGCTGCATAATTTCTACGCAGTCACGAACATTAACTTTTTGCAGCTTTCACCACACTCACACACACATACATACACATACACACACATATATATCATTATATATATATATATATATATATATATATATATATATATATACATGTTTATCAAGAATGCACCAATCGCACGCACTGACGCGTGCGACTGACGGTAGTTATGCTATGTTGTTCTACGACTGGTTAAATAAAATGGGATTGGTATTTACTTCAAGCTCGCAAACTTGATTTAACGAATTGTTACCACCACCCGCGCAATTAATTATTGTTTAACAGATACACCAGTTCAGTTAAATTGAAGGCGATGTGACATAATCAACACGGGCCTTTGAGTTTTACACTGCATAACTTCATAACAAGACCACAGTTTGTAGTTAACTTTTGACCAAGCACAGGGCTATCAAGATGACTATATAGAAAATCTGCAACGAGATCGCCACTGTGTACGATAAAGTGTCATAAAGCTCAAGAGTATTAATCAAAACATTGATGAACCCGTGGACTTCATCGCGCTGACGAACTAGCCCAATATGGTCTAACAACCAACTTCAATTGAAGTTTCCACGACAAAATCTGTTTCTCTCAAGTCTTAAATTAATTGAGCGCCCGTTGAAAGTATAGCCTTCAACTAAGCAGTCAATATTCAGGCGTACACGAATCAAAGATTACATACTGACATATCCAAAAAAATTCTTCGGGTCCTGGCGTTGTCTATTTGTTGTTGATAACCTTCACAGGCTACGCTTCTCAGACAACGGTAACAGAATGCCTGTAAAAATCTAAAATCTTCAAGTCTAAACGTCGCCCCCTTATTAGCGCATAACAATAATGCTCGTGCACTCTACTTCCTGGGCGACATGAGGTTCTTCCTTTTCGTCATGATTGGCAATGTTTGGAGATGGCTACGCTAGCTTTACCTATTCGTAATTTATATTAAATGATACATAATATTGCTACGAAAATAAGTTACTTTGTCAACTATATCAAACGATCCATCTAGGAGCCTCTGAGTATAAATAAATGCTAAATGAACCTATAAAAATGTCTTTCATTTGGATTGGGAAAACTCCATACCGAGAGACAAAATAGCGAACGCTAATCTTTCCAAAGAAGACAAAGCAGAATCCCGGTTGTACAATTGTAGGGCAGTATCGTCCGCTAAGACGATATTGTGTAATCTATCGTCTGGGAGAACTTCGACGGCTGCATACTGAGCGTATGAAAAAGAATAGATCCTATCAGCATCATAAAAATTATTTTAAAAAATTTTAAAAACTTGGTATCCTCGATGGAAGCCCCGATGTTAGCAAATTATTCAGTAGCTCAAAAACTAACAGCTATTTACATTTGCCTAGTTTTGTCATAAAAATAAATAGCCTTGTTCTGTTCAGCAGTTAGCTATAAAGTCGGTTGGAAGGTTAAGCCTTGTTATTAACATCAGACCCAAACATCACTAAGTTATATAATTAAACGAGCATTGGTTGTGCGGTCTGTGATAATAATTACTTTTAATCAAGGTTGCGATCATGATATAAACACTTGACCCATTACGTACATAAATTGGTCAGTATACACCAAGAATTTTATAGTGTAGAAAAAGGAAATTCAACCTATAGACCGGTTTCGTCCTTATTCGGAACTCATCACGTACTGTCCAGAATTTTCCGCGGACAGAGATTTAACCTTGGTACGTCTGCTTCGGAATCTGGTACTCTAAGCACTGAGCTACCCTGTGCAGTAGATCACAACCTTAATTAAAAGTACTCACTAGGTTAGCCATGGCCGTATTTGGACAACGATATTTGTAATTGCTGCTAAACCTCCTATATGCATGAAGCATGATTATGCCACAATCCATTTATAATTATTCATACTATGTAGCTGATTCACCAAATCGGCTTACATATTAGCGTTTATATGCACAAGTTTTGGAGCTAGTTTTCAACTAAATAATATATCCTTTCTTCCGAAAATCCATAGAAGAACCAACTTAACGCGAGAAAACGTGAAACAGAGAGCTCTCTAAATCCCGTTATCACTTTTCAAAACGAAAACAAATTTTCATCAGAAAATCTCATTTCAATAAATAACTGGAGGAAATATCACTGGGTATGCATATGCCAGGCGATAACATAAAGTTGTTTTGAGCTTACTTAATAGATGGCAGGAAGTAATGAATAATTCTTTGATTCAGGTATATTGTAGCAATGCAACTCATTTGAACAGCATATGGCGTCATGTTCCTACAGTTTAAAGGACAGTTTTAGATGCACTGTAGCAAGAACTGTATTCGTCTATGCATGTACAACAAAATAGAGCGTCGAAGGTGGCACATTCTACAATGAACGAACAACGGAAAATTATTATAATCAAGGTTGCGGTCTTGATAAACACCTGACCCATTAATTACTTACATATGTCAGTATAAACTAAGAATTGTATAGTGTAGAAAAGGCAATTCATCCAGTAGACCGGTTTCGTCCTTATTGGGAACTCATCAAGTACTGGCCAGAATTTGCCGCGGACAGGATACGAACCTGGGCACGTCTGCTTCGGAATCTGGTGCTCTAACCACTGAGCTATCCTGCCGCACACTACACTACACACAATTTTCAGTTATATACTAACTAATGTAACTTGGTTAGTCAATTTTTCCTTTAGGTGGAGCTCATATGGCATCCATTTAGACCCAAAGTTCCAACTAACCATGCCCAATCTGTCATTACTGAACAGACACCACATTACATGGGGAAGTGGTATTGAAATGAACATTTATATAATTAAACGAACATTGGTTGCGCGGGTGGTGATAACAATTATTATAATCAAGGTTGCGGTCTTGATATAAACACCTGACCCATTAATTACTTACATATGTCAGTATAAACTAAGAATTGTATAGTGTAGAAAAGGCAATTCATCCAGTAGACCGGTTTCGTCCTTATTGGGAACTCATCATGTACTGGCCAGAATTTGCTGCGGACAGGATACGAACCTGGGCACGTCTGCTTCGGAATCTGGTGCTCTAACCACTCAGCTATCCTGCCGCACACTACACTATACACAATTTTCAGTTATATACTAACTAATGAAACTTGGTTAGTCAATTTTTCCTTTAGGTGGAGCTCATATGGCATCCATTTAGACCCAAAGTTCGTATCCTGTCCGCGGCAAATTCTGGCCAGTACTTGATGAGTTCCCAATAAGGACGAAACCGGTCTACTGGATGAATTGCCTTTTCTACACTATACAATTCTTAGTTTATACTGACATATGTAAGTAATTAATGGTTCAGGTGTTTATATCAAGACCGCAACCTTGATTATAATAATTGTTATCACCACCCGCGAAACCAATGTTCGTTTAATTATATAAATGTTCATTTCAATACCACTTCCCCATGTAATGTGGTGTCTGTTCAGTAAATGACAGATTGGGCATGGCTAGTTGGAACTTTGGGTCTAAATGGATGCCATATGAGCTCCACCTAAAGGAAAATTTGACTAACCAAGCTACATTAGTAAGTATATAACTGAAAATTGTGTGTAGTGTAGTGTGCGGCAGGATAGCTCAGTGGTTAGAGCACCAGATTCCGAAGCATACGTGCCCAGGTTCGTATCCTGTCCGCGGCAAATTCTGGCCAGTACTTGATGAGTTCCCAATAAGGACGAAACCGGTATACTGGATGAATTGCCTTTTCTACACTATACAATTCTTAGTTTATACTGACATATGTAAGTAATTAATGGGTCAGGTGTTTATATCAAGAACGGAAAAATTGGTTGTCGTTATCAAAGTTCATTTATTTCTTTGTTTCAAAACAAGAACCTCACATACCATAAGCAATCGGTAATCAGCAGAATATGAAGTTTGAACAGACTGGAAGAAATGTCAATAGCTTTCTAGATGATGTAACGGCTAAACTGTATCCCACATGGGCTAACCTTTTTATCAATTTCTATTAAAATATATTATGCCATTTGTCACCTGAGAAAACGTATAATGTTCACATGCACAACTATGTATTGTTCCAAAAAAAGAGTTTTTTGGTGTATTTTTTTCAGATGAGATACTTTGTTATTTGACGTGTCAATAAAAAATTCAAGTTTTCTGACGTGGTCTAAACACGAATTGCATACATTTAAGACAAAATTAATGAAAAATAATCTTCTTAAAATGTGGAAGTCATTTCCTAATTTTCGGCTGTCATAAGCTGTACTTCAAATAGGTGCCTGTAAAACGCGCTCTTCGCAGCTAAGCCTATCAAATACACTATATTGTTAGTTAGAAGCAGTTTTAAATAAGAGTTTAAAAAAATTAAATGATCATCTAAAAGATGGTTTATATCGCCATTAATTCTTTCGCAGGACAACCTTTTTTCATAAGTCTATCGATTTCATTCGTGCCATCGTACGAGTTTTAAGATTCACAGCTGCAATTTTCATTACATTGACCTGGCAACGGTACCCTAAAATAATGTTAATTAGAACGATTTATTAACCTCGCTCTCTCTCTATGCACTATTGCTCGCAACATGAGATAAAGGAAACCGGGAATTTAGCATAACTGTAGATAAATTGAAAAAGCTATTCTGCATAATTCATCTATGCGTCTTGAAAAGTAATTAGAAAAGTGAAAAATTTTGGATAGGCTTGTATGTTAATCTACTCGTGTTTTCATATATTTCCTTTCTATTTGCAAACTCATATGAATGTACACACATGTATCTATGTGTGTGGGGATGGAAGGTAGTTTCGCGTATGCCGGAGCGCATAGGTGAATAGTTATTGGAGGCCGGATATTTTGGTATACCTAAACGTTAATAAGGAAGGTAAACAGAAATAAACCTGTCTAGATTAAGGATACCATATTTGCCATATTTGTGTTCTATGCGAAAAATGTTTTAAAGTTCTGACGATAGGTCGAGAAATGCCGATCTGAAACTTTGACTACTCGGCAAAACTTCGTGTTATGGTTTCAAGTGATAGTATTCATTCGATAAGCTTAAATGTGATGGGACCAGTGAGAATACATCAATCACAGAAATAGTCACACAGGGAACCTCAAAATGTAAATGAATCAAGGTTTTACCGACTGTCAAGTGCTATCAATTGACCCGCAATAATCAATGGGAGCATAAAAACAAATGGCCATCTATATAACTAAATGAACGTGGGTTGCGCGAGCGGTGATAACATTCACTATAATCCAATCCAATCTAGAGCACCAAATTCCGAAGCAGACGTGCCCAGGTTCGAGCTCTGTCCGCGGCAAATTCTAACCAGTGCGTGATGAGCTCTCAATAAGGACGAAACCGGTCTACCGGATGAATTTCCTTTTCCACACTATACTATTCTTAGTTTATACTGACAAATTTAAGTACTTAATGGGTCAGGTGCTTATATCAGGACCGCAATCTTGATTATAGTAAATGTTATCACCGCCCGCGCAACCAATGTTGGTTTAGTTATATAAATATTCATTTCAATGCCACTTCCACATCTAGTGTGGTGTCTGGTCAGTAATGACAGATTGTGGATGGTTAGTTGGAACTTTGGGTCTAAATAGATGCCATACGTTTTCGACATAAAAGAGAAAATAACTAACCGAGTTCAATTAGTTAGCATATGATTGAAAATTTTGTGTAGTGTGCGGCAAGGTGGCTCAGTGGTTAGAGTACCAGATTCCGAAGCAGACGTGCCCAGGTTGGAGACATGTCCGCGGCGAATTCTGGCCAGTTCGTGAGTTGTTCCCAATAATGGTGAAACCGGTCTACTGTATGAATTGCCTTTTCTACACTATACAATTCTAAGTTTATACTGACAGATGTACGTATATAATGGGTCAGGTGTTTATATCAAGATCTTAATCTTGATAAAAGTAAATGGCCAACTGGCCATATTTGAAATATAAAAAGAATTTATTTTATCAAACATGAAACACTAAAATCACGATTATTTCAAACTATTTATTCAAGTATTTAGAAGTTGAGAACTCTTCTGATGAAATGTTATTTACAAGTGTATTTTGGCGTTCAGATTATCACTGGCATCTTAAGCGAATACTGTGGATAGAAAATTATTTTAATTATTTGGGATTTTTAATTCATGTTAGGCGATTTTGTTATTTGTTCATGTTCGGTTTCAGTTTTCTATTTTTGTTCTGGTGAATGTTTCTTTGCTACTAACTATGGATCCTGTCTGTACTAATTACCAACATGCTCTCTTAGAAGGAAATCTTGCATTTTTAAATGCGAAGTAATTTTAATGGACAAAAGCAGATAATTTAAAATTTTTGCTTCATATATAATTAATTTCAGAGTATCTCTCAGGTGTAAAATGACAGCAGAACATATAAATCTGCGTAGTCCAGTTATCATGTTTTTCAGTCTTCAATCTTGTATTAGTATGGATGCAGGTCTCGGGCGTGTAATCGTTGAAAGTGTGACCGATAAATTTTAATTAAGTTAGTTTAGGAGTGCAAACGATAAATATGTTACGTTGGCCACTATGAAGCATGCTAAATACATCAAGACTGGTGTGTATTGTTATAATCAGGCGTTAGCGAATCCAGAGATCGATAGAAATTCATTCGATAACTGGAAAAGAACCTATGAAAATACATGAGCTTAAATGAATCGCAACATGTAAACTGCTTAAAAGTTGTTGTTTTTGTTGCACAGTGCTATCATTAAATGTAATGTAGCCTCGATTTTGTTTCCTGGGTGGTAGATTTGCACCATCACTTCTGCTAAGTTACGATTGATCCTCCTTTCCATGTACGCGTTGAGTTCTCTTCGTGGTGTCTGGATCTTGATACGTCCCCTCACTCTGAATGATTCCACATCAATCGTACAATCCATTGGAAATGAGGTACAATCTAATATTGCTTGTCAGGCTACGTTTCGGTACCTCATTACCAGTACCCCCATTAGGCTTCTAATAACACACATTACAATGATGACACCACCATCAGATTTAAGCAAATGTGTGGACATTTGCTCAGCATTGTATTTTGTGTTATTAGAAGCCTGATGAAAGTACGGGAAATGAGGTATCGAAACGTATCCAGACAACCAACGTTAAATCGTATCTCATTTCCAAAGGTTAATACGAATGATGTGGAAACCTTCGGAGTGAGGGGACGAATCTGCATCCAGCCACTAAAAAGACGAACTCAACGCCTACTTGGAAATGAGGATCAATCGGATCTTTGCGGAACTATGTGTATTATTTGACCGTGAATAGCACAAATGCTTTATTCTTTTGCACAAATAATAGGCTTTACTAGCTTTTTCATAGTTCTCGTGTATTAATGTTCGCGAAGAATGAGAATAATTGCAGTTATGTGAAAATTATGATGCAAAATCGCAAACAACTGCAATGATTGTGTTTTTGATTGAGCCAGGCAAGTAACTAAGCTACTCGTATAAACTAAGTATGCTTATTGACTAAAAAGAAATTTATCCAAAGAATATATTTTTCGTTGACTTTAATTGCATCATATAATTTTTCCTATTCTCTTCTATCAATGCCTTATTCTTAAGTGAATATAGCTTTAATAGAGATAGATTCCCGATACAAGGGAGTCGATTATTGCCAAAATTGACATTCGTCAATAGTTTTAGTGGACTGATCAATATTATTTGTCTCATATTACCAATTTTTGCCACTAATTTAATTATTGTGTGCGTGTGTGAAAAGGAATAAGCCTTAGGGTCATGGCGATATTTTTTATCAGCCGAATTCCAAATGGTATAGCTTTTTGAGAAGTTAAATTCCGCTCCTATGAAATCTGAAACATAAATTTCACAGTATTATATTAAAAACAAAATCTGTGTCATGCGTCTTTCCAAACTATGAATTTAAAACAAATTCTTTATATTGATCTCTGTATTTGTCTTCCATGTACGTATTGTATATAGCATCACGAGAAACTGCTGACCAATAAAACTGCCAGACTTCGTCGTTATCAAGACGAGCAACGCAAGGCAATTCTACGTGACAAAAGTTTGTTGAAAGCGCAAAAATGGGAGTACAACATCTCCGCATGCGAGGCTAAACACATCTACGAGCAGAGTGGTATGACTCAAATTGTTCAGTATTACACACGTAAACCTTTTGCGCGTCAAGATAATATAGCTAGCTTGACTGATTAAAGATTGGAGAATATATTAGCAATCGAAATATTCTGGCTCAGTGCTGCATAACCATGAAATCAATAATAGTTTATATATATATATATATATATATATATATATATATGTGTGTGTGTGTGTGTGTTTTGTACGTAGTTGGTTAATAAGAAACGGGTCATCGATTTTTTGCGCGGCGAGTAAATTAAATTCTCTACTTAACTTGGCGGTTAGCATCATATGGCCGGAACATATGGCTTTCAGGTGCCGGTGTCCACCTTTTCCTTCGCCGGTTTAGACTTGATCTCTGCCTCTGGCGTCCTTGCCCTCATTTCGTCACAACTCGCTTAATCCAAAGTACGCATTGAGCAGTAAAACCGAACATAAGCCATACATGAAATAAGACATCGGTACGCCGATATCTCCGGCAACAATCATTCTTGCGTTGCCGATACCGTTATCTACGTCACCGCTCAGAATTGATTTGATCTTGATACCAGTGATTTGGAGTCCAGCACGTTTTTTCTGCGCAATTCCGCTCCATGAACTATTGCTTCGTAGGATAAAAGCTATTTATACCTTTTTGATATAGAACATAAGTAGATATCTCGCTTCCATACGCACAGTAGTTTCGCAGTAACCTTTGCTGGTCACCGCGAGGTTTAGGATAGATTTGTATATTCTAACTCAGCAATAGATTAACTTTGATTATTCCTTACGCGGTGCACTATTTCTGTATGTATAATTGCGAGTAGGAATATTCCATGATTCGTATATACAAAATTGCTACTACCAATTGAAATTTATGCCTAAGCCAATAGGTTTGTCTTTGTATATCCACACGGACAATCAGTTAATAGTGGCAATGAATACTTTTAATTTATCATAAAAATATCTTGATTTACTTACATCAAAGCAAGAATATACCTATTCCAATTTAACCTTTCATATCTGTTTGATTCATGTTGCCTGTCCCATTTAGTTGTTGCGGGAACTGCGGAATCACATGCCAGACGCCGATACAGGGATATATTACACCGACAAAACTTGGTAGATTTGGCAAAAGCCCAAGCTAAAGAAATTGCACGTCTGCGAGAAGAGGTCGAGGCACAGAGAATGAGAGTGTTCCCAGCTGTGGTACAACCGTAACCAGCAAAACTATGCACACAGCTCGACAAATGGATGCAAGAATTCATGACTAAACAATGAGACAATGTGACAATAGGGAACATCAAATCGCAATTTATCGGAAACAAAATAATATTGACGTGTCTTTTTAAAAGTGCCTTTCCAGAGGAAGCATTTTAGACCACTTACACACATTTAAAATTTAGAAAATTTTCGAAGTATTAGTCTGTTTTTTTTCAAATTTAAACTACACTATATTTCAAAATAGTCGTCGTACCTACGTTTTACTCGTACACATTAATTCCTTTACCCAACATTTTTCAAAAACATAGTTTAATACTAACAAGAAAGTATGTCAACAGTTTTCACGCTAGCTTATGGCTGTTGAAGCCATGTAAGTGCTAGAGGCCAAAACCATTCTAGAAAACAGAAATGAAAGCCAGCAGCTGAGCGATTGAAATGTCACAGCTGAGTAGCCAAATGGTAGAAGACATTTAGAAATGACCATAACTTTAAGGTATCATTGTGAAAACCAGGCTCATCAATTCGTTTATCGTTTCGCGTCAGGATCAACGCACTTCGGGGCGACCGACCAACACAATTTCTCCGTTCCATCATTAATGTTTTCAATTTGACCAATAATAAATTCTCGATTCTTAAAATACCAGGCACTCCGTCCATAATAACCATGATTTATTTTGGGAATAAAACTTATGACAAATCACTTAATCTTTAAAAGATTATTTTTGCTTCCGATTGCCTCAATGGCAGAGCGTTTAAATTAATTGACTACTTCAATCAATTTTTCAGACTTTAGATAATAACAAATGCTATTTTATTTAACCGGTCGCGAGACAAAGCCAAACTAAAGCCAATCGTACGGACTTGAATCCTATGAACTTTCAAGATTATTCAATTATGTATTATATAATGCGTAACTTGTAACAAAATTTTTAAAGTTGGACTAGAAGGATATGCTGTGATGTGCAAAAGACTATAATCGCATTTACAGATGTGCTTTGTGTTTACTGACGACCCATCAGTAGGAGCTGCACTTCGCCTAAAACCCACATTATATTTAGAATTTTATTCTCAATTTTGATGGAATTTAGTTCACCACAAAAATCATGAGGATGGTAACATTTATAAGGAGAATATATATATATATATATATATATATATATATATATATATATATATATGAATATAAAGTATGAATATAAAGTAAATTGGCTTTGAATTCGCATGTCCGAAGACATACTTATTTCATGAATACATATGCGTATAAAAAATCGTACCGCCCAACTGTTCAGAATTTCTTGAGAAAATATTAAGTTATTGTTGGGAGTAAAGTAGTAACGAGCCGACAGAAGGCACAAAACGCTGATGCACGTAAGACTATACCTTCGTTAATGCTGACTTTGGCATATAGTTCCGGTCGTATTTGAACAACGTTTTCATTAGGTATGCTATCTGTAAAAGAATGTTGACTATATACTGGTTCTCCGTAACAAGGAATATATAACTTTTCCATGATTATCACCACAACACCACTGGCTAACAAGGACCAAACCACGATGGGCATACGTTTAAAAGTTATACGAAATCAGCATTGCGTTATTTAAACTTGGCAGTCGCGCATAACTCGTAATTAACTTGAATGATATCTGCACAACTTCTTTCCGGCCACGAACATAATTCTTGCAGATTTCGCCACAATTATATAAGTTATTGAATTATGCTAAAATTGAGTTCTTTGCTGTGTGACTAGTTAAATATAAAGGGATTTGGGCTTAGGTCATGACCAAGAGCTTGATTTAAATAACTGTTATCACCATCCACGTGATCAATGTTTGGTTAATTCACGGCGATTAAATGCAAAATTTAATAGGACGAACCCTCATTATTATTAAATAACTACTTGAAATAAAGAATCGTCCGCCAACCTCGGTTTTAAAACGTTAAACTATTGCAGTACGAACTGTAACAGTTCAGTTTTAGTATTACTCAGAATGTGTTACCCAAATACATAGAGAAAGCGAAAATTATAATAATTTTTTGTACAATAATGTAGAATTGAATAGTTGTAGTTTCAAATTCATATGTAAAGGCACGGTAAAAAAGCAATCTATATTTGTTGTCATATTCCATTATTTTAAACGTCAAAAATTAGAAATTAAATTTTTAATTCAAAACTAAAAATTGAACTAATGACAAATAATATTTCATTATGAATGTCAATATTTTATAAGTCAATTTCTAGCAGAAACACCAAAGATAAATTTTACGTTTTATTACATATTAATAAACACTTTCATACAAATACGAGCACTATTTTAAAATTTAATAAAAAGCCCACAAATTGAGCAGGATATTCAACTGAAATACAGCCATGGTACAAAAATATTGAGATTTTGTGCAATTCCCTGGTATAAATATAAATTAAGCTAAAAAGGATGCTTAGATTCCTTACAATATCGACAGGCACGCAAAATACGTAGACACATGGACACATATATGCATGAATACAGACACCTACATACATACACAAAGTACACACATGTATGCATGCACATAAATGCATACATGCATACATTCATGTGACACACCTACATACATACACAACTTCATACAGGAATGCAGGCATAGACGCTTACATACATAAATACTCGGAGTCTGCACACTGGCCTAGAGAATAGACTGAGGACACATTGCCGAAGAATGACGTCTCCACTAAGCCACTCTAAGACTGAAAGTGCAACATATAGTTCACAATTCACATATTTAGTGATCAACGCCTGTTAAGAAAAATCAAAAAATTGCTCCATCATTCTATAGTCGAATCGCCATCATAGTCTGCTATACTGCAGGACCAAAAAGAAACCAAGCCAACAAATTAACGAATTTAACGATAAGATTTACAAACTAATACAAAAATTGTTCTTAAAAACAACAAAATCAGATCAAAGATTAAATGGTTATTACTTCTTCCAGAGAAACATTTTAAGACAGGTAATTGATTTCCAATCTACCTTACGTCAACGATGCGTCTCGGTAGCAGTGTCCCATGAAGAGGAAATGACTGGATTCATCTATCGATGCAACACAGCCGCCTATAATTCACGTTACATGACAGGAAAAATAACTTTATACAACCTGTTCGAAAGTGCCTAACGCACTCCCGGTTTTACTTAATGTGTAATGGTCCTTTATGCTTTGGTTCCGACAGCATTAGCCGATGTCGCCTCGATTTCATTCAGTAATGTTAAGCAGAATAGATCGCAGCTGAATGCCTGTTAATCACCAAAAAATGGTCGCGAGAATTAATCCCAGTTAATGGAAGAGGTAGTGTTGCCGGCCACCTGCCACCTAACATTCCTTTGTATGATTGCCTCATGAAACCTTAAATGCTGCCAGCCGTAAAGAAAATCGACTGGCATCCCATATTTTCGAGATGGCCATAGTTTTATTGCACTTGCAGCGAAAATTGCATTACCGTTAAAAAGAACTGGAGCTCATTGGCCGATTGACTGAAACTTTTATGGTTGCACAGCCATAATTAAAACACGATGTCAATTCCAAATTCTAAGCTTTATTGTGTGCGATTATTCGGTTGATTATCGCGAGACATGCTTGGCATAATATAAGGAGTGTGATACAGGCCAGTAATTGGAAACTTTGTCTCCACGTACTTCGACGTTAATTGTTTGCTCAATTTAATTTCGATCCGCGGCTTTATATTTTAAATAACCACAGGCAAGTATGTGACAAATGTTCCACAAGGGTGCCCTAAAAATATCGGTAAATTTCCACGGCAAACAAAATCATATGAAAGCCCGCACGTCGAAAACAAAACCTATGGTTCAAGGTGATTTAATACCGACTAGCATTAATTAATGCGTTATTAACTTACCAAAAATATAAATCAATCAACCAACAATGGAAGCACTATCGATTAACCAAAGTTGTGGAATTCATCCTCCAAATAGATGCGATAGTGATTTTGAAGCAGTATTTGAAGTTTTATTTGAAGAAACAGCCGATTTAGAACCTAAAAGCAATGATCATAGAAAATGGTTTAGGGCTACTTTGGTTGATTAGACTTCACATCTGAAAAATTTCAAATCCGCAGAACAGCATGCATTGACAGAAAACATGTGCTTAAAAGTAACAGCAGAAATGCAAGCATAAAAATACCACGAACTGATAAAAGCGAGGGCGATGTTATAATGAACAAATCAAACTATCAACAAAAGATGGAGAACGTGTTGAGTGATAATAAAAAATGCTTGCGACTGGAGGATAAATTAGATGAAGTAGAAAAACTTAAGCGCAAAGAAATAAACGAAATTCAGATCTTAACACATGCCGGTTTAACTGATAAGGCCGTTGCACATAAGCTAAAACTAGTTGGATTATCTACACCAACAATATACGGATTGAACGTTTATATAATTAAATGAACATTGATTACGCGGTCGGTGATAACAATTACTTTAATCAAGGTTGTGATCTTGATATAAAAATCTGACCCATTATATACATACATTTGTCAGATTGTGTGTAGTGCGCGGCAGGGTGGCTCATTGGTTAGGACAACATTAGACGTGCCCAGATTCGAGCACTTACTGCGGCAAATTCTGGACAGTACATGAGGTGTTCCCTATAATGGTGAAACCGGTCTACTGGATGAATTTACTTCCTACACTATACAGAGCTTAGTTAATACTGCCAAATGTATATATATAATGTGTCAGTTTAGTGCATTAAGATCACAAACTTGACTAAAGTAATATACGTATTACCAAAAACACAAGGTTGCCAAATGAGACAAATATTATCAACTGTCAATGTTTCGTTCCATACATTGCCCAGATGGTTAGTCTGCATACCTCAACCGTTACGTAATCTACTATGCAGTTTGTCGATTTCCAATTTCTTTTAGTTTGTTAATGGATTTGAAGTTATAAATATTATTAAAACAATAAGATTATGGTGTCTTTTTCTGTGAAATCTCTGTTTTGAAATGTACAAATTGAAGAAATTATTGATATCAGAGTTTAGGTAGCAGGCTTGCAAATATCACTATCTCCGGCCCCAGGTTATAGTCCACGCAAGCTTACATTGCTATGTAAAATGATGAACAATTTCGTATTTTGACAGTATCACAATAGGGTTGAATATGTGGAAATGGAGAGACTGCTTCTGAAGCAAGCTAAGTCACTATTTTAAATAAACTTCATCTAAAATAACATTTTAGAGAATAAATTTTCAACATTGATAAAAATAAAATCAGTGAAGTCTTCAATATTTAATATCTGCGAAGAGTTTTGGCGCTTAGTCTAACTATTACATTTCAGTTGCACAGTTCCATTGGACTTTATTACAAGAATTTAATAACTACTTTTATTGATATAACTCAGTTAACATTTTCGCAATCTACTGAGAAAAATGTATAATGGATTCAATTCGAGAAAATTTCAGGCTGTAAAAATATTATATTTTAAATAAAAAAATGTACTTTCATAAATTTATGTATAAAAGTATACACATATTTAATGTAAAATGTAATAGTGCAAAAATAAGCTCAAGGAGTATAAATTTCATTATATTGTAGTACATTATTGTAAATGGCTTACATTGTATAAACAAATCAAATTATAAAATAAAAACCTTTTCAAAAATCGTTACAGTTCACTTCGAAGAAAACGATAAAGACATTTCATTAATAAGTAGTAAAAATAAATAAAAAGTATGAGTAAAATACTTGTTCATAGTAAAAAATAATAAAACACACTAAATATAGACGGGCTTTAGTCAATCACACCGGCATCGTTGATTTGTGCTTTTTCTGTACTAAAGGAATAGCATTATCGGTAAAAAAACAAGCTATGCTGCTACATTCGAAATTGGTGATGGATGGCTGTTTGGTTGTGTCAAACGTTACGGATATGTCAAAATGAACGACTAATCACGACACTACACCATTAGCACCAGGGCACTTGTCTCGCTACCATAAGAGCGGCGAATTCTCTCCTGGCTTTCTTTAATCTAAAGTGCCACAGGAGGTAAGTATAGAATTTTCGGTAGAATTGCTCGAAACGTAGCTGCACCTTATAGCGTATTTAGAAACAAGTTATCTCACATAAGGCAAGGAAGACGTGCGCCATTAATTCTCCCCGCATTTCTTGACTAAATATATGCTGAGATTCAGATTTAATGCCAGTTCTTAATGTTGAGTATCTAGTAAGCACTGGACACATGCGTCAATGAGTTTACACATATTTTCATGCTCATTCGAACAGGTCAACCCAGTCACTTATATGCTAACTGGCTTCGAGGTACGCATTGAATAATGCTTAAATGCATGTATTTCAGCTATTCGTAACTAGGAATACACAATTATGATGTTATTATAATTGACATAGCCTACATTATCACATAGAAAGACCAAGCACGATCAGAATTAAAAGCCGAATAAAACGTCAACTGAAGACACAAAAGCCTAAGCTTTCTTTATTAAGGCATGTTAGGCAATTCATACGAAGAACCGTGAGCAGCTATTTTAACATAGACACTCATAATCCCCATAAAGCAACAAAAACAGATTAAATGCGCCTGAGTGTATGATTTCGACTCGTGATACCGATAAAGTAGGAAAAGCTTTGGTTCTCTTACACGCATTGTCTTCATTCTCCTGGTATTGTGCGGAAAGTTATCATTCAACTCCTATTTATTTTTTCAGATAATCAGCATAAAATTACACAAACTCTTCAATTGAACGAACACTTTTTTTTTTAACTTTAGGCAATAATTCATAATAATGAATATTAAAAATTAAATAAAAATATTTCAACAAAAAGACTGGACGTTGAAAGGACAAAAAGTGTTCATGTGAACAATACAAACTGAAAGAATTTGGGCTAATGAATCACATTAATGGCTTCTGGGCAAAGTTGATATGATAATATTGATTAGTTTAATAATCCGTGAAGATGTTGCATTAGCAAACATGTGAATATAGAAAATCATCTTCGCAAATTTCATGATCGAATTTAAAGAACCAATATTAAAGCTCGTTAACTAAGCAAGTTTGCAAGTGCAATCAAAGTTAGAACTGTGCATAAAGTTCATGACACTATTTCACAATATCTAACTCTTTAATTGCTACAAGACATTTCGTCATGTTCACCAACATGTCATCAATAGACAACGATTGCACGTAGCAGTTTTCTGCTTCTGCGCCGATTAGTTCAGCATGCTTAGTGTAAACATCGGACATAGAGCGAAATGAATTATATGTTGAGGCGCCACATGCCTACATACAAAGAAGGAGACATACATAAGTGTTAATCTTTCTGCAATAAATTATAAAGTTGAGTAAAAGAAAAGTTAATAGAGCATGAGCAATGTCACAAATTTAGATAGTCGAGCGCAGTACGTTGCAACAAAGCCTTTGTCTACAAATAAGGCTCACCTGGTGTGGCAATAGCCACCTTTAAGACAAATAATGAGCAAAAGGTCTTATCTAGGGCAGACATTATTTCAACAGAAATTCCTCGCAGAAGCGCCCGGATAAGAAGTAAGCAGGCAGCACAATGAGAAAGCAGACGTTGAGCTGATGTGCACATATATTAATTAATGTGTAAATTTGTTTTATTAAATAGATTGTTGTTGTGCGTGCAAAATTCTATATATAATTGAGTAAAAATAAAGCATTTATGGCACAATTAAATATGTCTTCTGATGGGGTCGAAGCGTTGATTCAGGCACTGGCGTCTCAAATGAAGAATTTAACGGACGAGTTAGGCATAATTAAGGCTCGTCTAGACGACACGTTAATAATAAATACCAACGACATTCAAGTTCGTGGAACATCAACATAGGTGGACACGACACCTGGTACATGCCATTCAGCAATGATTTTCACTAGATAGTCGCATAATTCGGCGCATCGAAGCAAATCTTAATAAACAAGAGTACAATGTTGAAAATCCTATCGATCAGTATCGCAATTAATAGTACGGCCGCGAGAGCCACAACAAAGAGACTAGAACAATTTGTGTAATACAGTTAAAAACAAAAGTAGCGCATCTTAAAATTTCGAAACAAGCCGACTCGGTTTGAGCTACTATAAATCTCGTATATAAACCTCTTCAATAATGAAAAATACATTTCGTGATGCAATCTTCGGGCGCAAATCAGTCGTAATATCAGTTTTTCATACACGTAGCCTCAACAAGATATACTTAGAGTAGCTAATGATATTCTCGAAATCGTTGTTCTATTCCACTAGCAGAGAAGCCTCAGAGGTGGCGGAAGTTCGCCAAGCGGCCATCACAACAGATCTCCATTCAAAAGAGCTTTAGATATTCGTCAGTGATTATTGCACTGATGTAGCTGAAGAGTCATCGCAAAATATTTAAATGAATAAAAGAGTACTTGAAAATAGGCTTTCATTAAGCGTAACATCCCGAGCATTACCGAATGAAATTTGGCTCAAAGTCTACAAAGTTAAGTCCGGTGTCTATGTATCTGATCCCGTGTCAGCAGGCGATACAAATATAATATTAGTAAAGTCTGTAGTCGGTAATATTTTACTTCGTTGGCATAAACTATTAATGTCAAGACCTATTATTCAATGCTTCGAGGACTTGACAGCCGATTCTAAAAGAATCAATGATTGCGCTGGGTAGTGATAATAAAAATCTAAATAAATTTGACGGAAAAAAATAAACACAAATCTCATTCATTGAATCAGACACAAACCTACCGTTAACCTTACTTATTGGTGCTTTTTAACGGTCCATAGTGATTGCCAGAGCACTATTGCAAACTAAGTAACGATGGTTAGTCCACAATGGATGTAAAAGTTATAGAAATCCAGAAATACGGCCTGTTAATAGTCTTGCAAAAATTCATTTGACTGGAATGCTCAATACATATTTTTTCACAGATTATGTCGCATCAATATCAATTTTTAAAATTTAGTAATGATAAGTCCTCAATCCAATCAAACCATGACTCCAACAATAATTGCCAAATTACTACCCGTGTAGATAAGAGCACCACCACAAAATGAATTTAAGAAAATATTATCCTACTCAAGGATATTTTATTTTGGTATCTACTTGTGGCATTGCTATTACCGATATGCAGTACTTTGCTCACCAATTTTGTACAGTTTCATTGCTGTCTTTACTGATAAACAACTGTTAGTCACTGTTTCACTCCATTTTACATAATCCTACTGCTGATATGTACCTTGATCTTTTCGATTATCGGAACAGATGAGCTTTGTTGTCAAATAAAATCCATTATTATTATTTGTTTAAGCTAATTTTTCGGAATTGATATAAAAGTAATTTCAATTTTATTTAACCAACACACAACGTAGCAAAATAATCTTCAATCGCACGTACCAACGCGTTTCCATAATTACGTTATTGAATGAATAACATAATTGGCGTGACCTGAAAAATTAATTTTGATGTGACCGCAATGAAATTTTGTCTGCTTAATTCACTTCACAATTAAAGTAAGCAAGCCGATGTATATGCGCCGAGGTTTTGATCCTCGTTAATCGGGTTTCCGTCGTGCTCCGATGATAAACACAGATGGCCTAAACGCGATTGTACCTGCGGCTGGCAACATAAAATTTATTACTAGTCGCTTGAATAACTTAACAAATGCAGCTGATTCAAGACTAAGTATGTAAAGATCGACAAAAGCTACTGTTGCAGGTAATCAGAGGAACATGATTTCACTGACAACAAGTAGCACCGTGCCCTACAGCACAACTGGAGCTATGGAGCCAGTGTCCCCAATGTCAATTTTAAATGTTTAACTCTAAAACAATGCAAGGTGGTCAATTCCTAGGCACAAACAACAGATATGTATATACAACTATGTATTAGGTTTTGCGAACCTAGTAACAGATTAGTTCAGTTGTGACCAGAAGGATAAACAAAAGGCAGCATGAACGGAAAGTATAATCTTATGCACATTCGTTTCGTGCTTACTGGCGACTCATCAATCTGATCATTATAACTAATCACCAATGCGTGAAATGTGACATAAGCCCATGTAATAACTGTGTTCAATATATATTTGAATAAAATTTGGATAAAGGTCCATTCTTGGCGAAGATCGTAACAAAATATAAAGCAATAGAATAGGCTCATATCGTCTGAGAATGCGATCTGTTCCATTTCATCTAAGAAGTAAACTTTGCTATCTACCTCATCGAAATCAAAATTTGACCTTATCACTACCCTCGCTCCTAGCTACAATTGATAGATTGAAGAGATTTTAGAATTTATCTGCGAGTTACGCATCAACTATTTGAGACATCTTAGTACGTTGCTTGTGCATTAACAAATGTTAAGACGTTGAATCGGTGCACATAAATTGAAAAGATTAATGCGTCTTAACGTTGCTTCCAACTCCGAAGACAGGTTGAACTGTGCTCAATATTTTCTTTAGTGGTGTTTCAAATGCTGTTGAATACCTTATTATGGACAGCTTTAACATTTGCATTGGATGTTCGCTTAGATTATGCATGGACGCTCAAAGTGTAACTATGATATGATATTTAAAGCTATAAAAATGTAATCTGAGATACATTGGTTGAACCACTGAAGCGGCAAACATCCATTTGACATCTGGAATAAACGCTTTTTACAATTATATTAAATAGACAGATATTTTAGAAATAAAACATCAGACGCACGTAATGATGCGTTTCGATCTTCTTTAGAGTAAGTGGATAACTGCCTAACGGGAATTTAACTGTTAGAAATATATAATAATGTTTGTAAAATCGGACATGCAGCTCTACCTCGATTAATCTCAAATCCATTGTGCCTAAATGTAATTTTAGCCGTGAAATTTATAAACAGCTATGGTTTTAACTTCTGCTCATTCATCACAGTAATCATGCAAGTAAAACATAAAGCAATAGTTGACCACACAAATGGTTAAAACAACTACTTCAATCAAGTTTCTAGACCTGAAATTGATACTAACTGAATGCTAATAACCAGCTGCACAACAGAAAATCAACCATCTTTTCTGTTTTGAAGCAATTTCATCTTTCCTTATTTAACACAAGAATACAACGGAAACTGACCGACGGGATTAATTAACAATTAATGCATAATGTTATCTCTGGTTTTATAAAAAAATATTGTTCATAAAAAATACTGGATGTTTTTGGAAGTTTTTTTTGTACATATTGTCGAAGTTTTTGACTTGTCTTGGTAAATGATTATAAGTTAGTTCGTTGTGACATTTTGAGTTGCGTGGTACGCTCCGCTACATGGTTCTGAGTTGATACTCTTTGTCAATTATAAAGTAACAGTGTACTTAATACACACTATTGGGAAGGATCTCAAATTTGCTTCAGGTAATTGACGTGGATATTTGTTTTCAAGGTCACTACCGTATCGTTCTGTCATCTGTGGATATCAGCGTATTTGGGTGAGCACACTTATTGTTATAATATATATTGCAAGAAATCTTATTTTAATATTATGGCTGGTTTAGAAAATATTGAGGATACAGAGCAATTAGCATTTGGATTTGAGAAATATAGTTGAAATAATAATTCTGAGGAATTCGGTTGTTCTAAATTAGATGATCATACCGCATATATGGATTATCCGAGCCTGGCATCTCAGAGGCTCTTTTATGGTAGTGACCAAAGGGCCTCTAGAACGTTGATTAGTTTCTTGTCGTGTTTAAACGCCTTAGTAGGCCAAATTACAAGTGAAAAATACTTTCGCGAGGCTTTACAAAATAAATTTCATAATAAAGCTAATGTTTAAGTGCTTTCCCAAAGTATAATAACAATAACAATTTGGAGATGTCAACAGAGGCCATCTTGATTGACAAATGGAAAGACCATAATACAAATCACATGTGGGATTACGTATGTATGTGAAGGCAATTGTTAACACAGAAAACACAATAAAATGATGCGTTAAGAATATCTGGATGTCAATTAACTATGCATAAATAAAAAAAACAAATTTGAAAATTGTAAAGGAACCTATGTCATGAGAAAATATCAATAGAAGTACATATAACTGGCTAGAGATCATAAAAAAGCTAAGATGAGGAAGTGCCCAGAAATGCAAAAGATAGCAGACGGATATTCTTATGAATATCCATCGGAGAAACTGAAACAGAATAAATATGGTTAGTCTGATAATTAAGACTAACAATACAACCATTATGTGCGCAAGTCTCTGGTAGGACCATTGTTGATGTTCAACAGTTGCTAGTATAGCACCCTGGCTGTGATCAAACAGACGAAACTTCTAAACAGATTTGACTTCCAAAAATGCCGGTGTAGTAGCCAGACACACCCTTGTTAGAGAAGGTGAATTAAGAATACGAAAGGAAAAACTTACTCATCCAGTCAGCGTTACCAATTTCGAATTAATAATAAAGTGCATGTTAGCAGCATTCTTGAACTCGTAGATAGATAGCCCGCTTTTCAATAGTTCGATCAAAACACGTGAAACCTTGAAAAAATGTAGGCTTCTGGAAATACGGTTTGGTTGAATTGAAGACTTACAATTATGCATTGTGTATGTGACGATCGTAAGAGAAAATCTATAGTTAAAGGAAAATTGAGACCTTATGAAAAAGGAAGATATCTACTATGTGGCAACTGAACCATAAGCACAGGAGATTGTATGCTAAACAAACATGATCTTTGGTAGTTTTGTTATGTTGTTCGACGACTGGCTAAATACAATGGGATTGGTGTTTATTTCAAGCTCGCAAACTTGATTTAAAGAAATGATCTTAGGCACTTTGTATGGTGTATCTAGTAACAAGCTGGTTCATAAAGGGGTAGTAGGACATGCGAAAGTTAGTATAAGCTCACGTAAATAGCCAGTGCAGACAGCTGCGCAGTATTTCTATAAAACGATGGCAGTTGGTCAACGACATCGTCAAGAGTGTTACATTGATCAGTAAGCTCAGCTAATCGTTTACTAAACTGTACATTTATAAAAAAATAAATTACTAGATTAAATTTAATTATTGCGTGGCCAGTTCTTTTGGCTTGTTTGTATTTATTGACTTTCTTTTCTAAAGTATTTATAGACTGTTGCATTTCAGTTTGGTTAGAGAGTAAATTCGTAATTAATTCTGCTGAGATGGCAAAACTTTCCTATTTATCAATCCAAAAGTTACCTTCTAAATGGACTGTAAATAAAATAATTGATAGTGTCATGCTACAAAATTACGATGAATGCAGTTACCAAATCAGATAATGCCGCATCTTCATCTGAAAGCGAATTCTTTAAAAAAGCGGTCAAGCACATAATATCTCGATCATTAATCAAGTTGCGGTCAACGAGTTGTAGTATTTGTTGATTTTCATCCGAAAAGGCTAAAATTTCTTCACCAGATGATTTATTTTTAACTAGCGTATCGCCTTCCACTGTCATATCGGCCAATTCAATCCATGGTAGAACATCAGTCTGTAACTTGTCTAACTTCACAAGTAATGCCTCATTCAGTTCAACTATACGCGCGCTTAATGTTACTTTATTCTTCACCGCTTGCTCCAATTTCTTTGCATTCACAACTGCATCATTCATCAATTTGGACATCTCATTTTTTAAATATATGTTTTTATCCTTCAACACCTTCATGGATTTCTGAAGATCCATAACAATTTTTTCAATATCGGAATGCGACAAAATCGGAGCCATTTCAAACCGCGCGCGTTAGTTTCTTTTAGAAAGACGAAAAATCAAATAATCTTTCGAAAATATTAGCCACATCTGAAAGGGATCACCGTAAATCGAGTTTCCAATGAGATATTCAGCGATGAAGATTGTAGGTTCGATAATATAAATGATTTTAGATATAATGCGTGACATTATAATGATGCAACAATAACACTATAGGACACGTAAATAAAAATAAATTTAAAGCACACGTGCCCTCTGAATTTCAAGAACATAAAGCAAAAAACTTACTAAAATCCGCTGCAACCGATTGAAATTTTAAAATAATTTGTTGAGTTCGCATTAAAACCGTTAAAGTATTACTTACCAGAAATGACTTTGTAGAAATAACGTGACAAAGTTGAAAAATTGAACACGAAGTCATAAAATGTCCTATATGATACCTGTTAGAAAAGTGTGCTATAAATACCATGCTGATAGCGATGCGTTGAAATCAAATTTATCAAACACTTGACGCTGGTTGTACATGTAAAATAATTTGATTATACCGCATCTTTATACCAACCCTTCGTAGAGGAAAATTTTAAATCAGACGTTTCAAGTGCTGCATTCAAAGTGAAACGAGTTTGTGCTTCACAAATAACTCGAAATGATCGCCAATTACGTGAAATCCTAACAGAATGACGATACACATTAAAAATTTATTCAAAAGCGAAAAAGTAACAGATTAATTGAGTAATTTGTATTAGTTTTTTCACGAAAATATACCGCATTCACCAATTGTAACGCTTAATCCAGGGTGCTTTGCAACGCTACATAAATCGGCCAGTTTTGCAACTTACGCTGGGAAGCCCCAAAAAGGGTAACTAGTAAATTTTATCGACAAATCACAAAATTAGCAAGAGTACCAGAGCAAAGGCGAATATCTCGAAGTTCAAACAATATTTTTATGCATATCATGGAGGACTTGTTAGTGACTGTTCG
Organism: Eudiplozoon nipponicum; assembly: GCA_029291075.1. Taxonomy (NCBI): domain Eukaryota; kingdom Metazoa; phylum Platyhelminthes; class Monogenea; order Mazocraeidea; family Diplozoidae; genus Eudiplozoon; species Eudiplozoon nipponicum. Next base: position 287,125 of record JAQBSW010000094.1, read on the forward strand.
TTAGATGAACGACGACAAATGGATTATATGGAGAAAGATGTAAATTCTGTGTTGAAGACCATGGATGAATCTGCGTTATACACAACTGATCGCAATTGCCTGGAAGAAAACAGGAGATAGTTCTAGTGACTGACAAAAATCTGTGCTGGTGAAAATTTCTGTATAACAACGTATATATACATCCAGCTTAGACAGAGAGAAAGACAGCTAGGCAATGGCAAGTGCTAATAGCATAAAAGTTGAAGGTCGTTGTGAATGAAATTCCTTGCGCTCATTTCATTGTAAGATTTGAGAGAGCAAAGATGTATTAAAATTCACTTCAATTTTTGTGCTTCCTTGCTTTCCTACAGTCAGTCCAATAAATTGTATTTTTCATTTGAATTAAATTACAGTGTCTGAGATTTAATTCAAATGTAAGATTCAATTTTTTGACAAAAAACTATGCCATTATGAAAGCACGATGTCTGACCTGACTATTAAACTGTAACGCAAAGCTCCGCGTTTCAACCCAAACGACTATCAATTTCAACAGATCCGATTTTTCTTAGGGTCACATATACGAATTCTGGTTTTGGACAATATTTCTCTTAATTTTGATCTTAGAAACAATCTCTCTTAGTTTCAAGCCGTTTTAATTGAAATTTCTTGAATTGCAATTTTATCTGTAATTAATAGGGTTTTGGTTAATAATAATTCCCTCCCGCGAGTATTACGCCGGTAACATGCAATGGATTAATGAATTTTAACTATCAAAGCCAGGATTTATATTTTATGTGTTTTTAATCGTTTATCCGTAAACAGTTACTACACTGTTAAGATATTGTGGATTAATTTGTCGTGATTTTAAGACTCTTCGCTTTTGTGCCTAGATATTAACTTGTGTTAACACTATTTTATTTTGTTGCCGTCTAGAGCACGGCCAATTTTGACTAACAGTGAATTTTAAGTCACTTTGAATCACTGCTCATAATACACGTATGATAATTTGACTTAGCCTACTCCCTTCACTACACTGGGAAATTTTTAGACTGATTATAAACACGGCCGATGAAACCAATGTCTTTCGACATCAGCTGCCATGCATATGTTGGAACATCATAACATCGCGAAATAAAAAGCTACCCCGCAAAATACTGCCTACAATAACCGAAAACCCTCCTACAAAACAATCATGTATTAGCTGCAATTAATCACAAGTACCCGGAAGCACAGCAGCAAGAGTTGGTCAGCTGTGCTATTGAAACAGCACGTGGAAAACAGCGTGTTTAGACAGAGAACTTATACGGTGTTAAAGACAGACAGGTGATAGCACGTGTAGTTTACAATTCATTAAGAAAAATTTTCGTAGAAAATGCATTGCGCTTTTATAATCGATTAATTACAGTTAATACATTACTGTTTAATGGTCAGGTCAGACTACGTGCTTTCATAATGTCAAACAAATATCATCTTACATTTGAATTAAATCTCGGATATTTTGTAATTCAATTCAAATGAAAAATACAATTTATTGGACTGACTGTCGGAAAACAAAGAAACACAAAAATTGAACTGAAATTTAATACATCAATTCTCTCTCAATTCTTGCAATGAAATGTGCGCAAGTTAATTCATTTGCAACGTTCTTCGACTTGTATGCTCTCAGCACTTGCCGTTGCCTAACTGACTTTTACTCTGTCTAAGCTGGATGTATATACACATTTTTATACAGAAACTATTCACCAGCACAGCTTTCTGTCAGTCACTAAAACTATATCTGCTTTTATTCCAGGCTATTGCGATCAGTAGTGTATAACGCAGATCAATATATGTCTTCAATACAGCATTTGCAACATCTTTCTCCATATAATCCATTTGTCGTCACCGATCCAACGAGCAGTCACTAACAAGGCATCAGGATACGCATAACAATATTGTTTGAACTTCCAGATATTCGCCTCTGCTCTGATACTCTTGCTAATTTAGTGATTTGTCGATAACATTTTCTAATAGCCCTTTTCATGGCTTCCCAGCGTAAGTTGCCAAACTGGCCGATTTATGTAACATTGTAAAGCAATCTGGATTAAGCGTTACGATTGGTGATTTCGATCTTTTTTCGCAACAAACCTTTAAACATTACACAATTATTCAATTAATCAATTACTTTTTCGCTTTTGCAAAAATTTCTTATGTGTATCGTCATTCTGTTAGGAGTCCACGCAATTAGCGACCATTTCGTGTTATTTGTGAAGCAAAAACTCGTTTCACTTTGAATGCTGCACTTGCACCGACTGATTTATAATTATCATCTACGAAGGGTTACTATAAAGCTGCGTTGTACTCAAATTATTTTCCATGCTGCATTTGCACTCACTGATTTAGCATTTTCATCTACGAAGGGTTAATATAAAGCTGCGCTGTATTCAAATTATTTTCCAAGTACAACCAGCGTCAAGTGTTTTGATGAATTTTATTTCAACGCATCGATATCAGCGTGGTTTTTTTCTGAATTCGTGTTCAAATTTTCAACTTTGTCACTTTGTTTCTACAAAGTCATATCTGGTAAGTAATACTGTACCGGTTTAAATGCAAACTCGACAAACTATTTCAAAATTTCAATCAGTTGCAGCGGCTTTTAGAAATTTTATTTCTATATGTACATGAAATTCACAGCGCACGTGTGCTTTAAATTTATTTTTATTTACATGTCCTTTAGTGTTATTGTTGCATCATTATAATGTCCCGTATTATATCTCAAATCATTTATGTTCTCGAACCTACGCTACCAAATTCTCCATCGGTAAATATCTCATTGGAAAACGTCAGGAATCTCGATTTACAGGGATCTCTTTCAGATCTGGCTAATATTTTCGAAAAATTCGTCTTAAAAATAGCATAGATTTATTAAACGAAGTCTAATATTTTCGTGCTTAAAAGACGCACCAACGAAGACAGTGATTGGGTTAGAAAACATTCTCCAAATAATTCATGCTGCAATCGGCAAATATTTTTAAATTATGACCAAATTGATTAAACAATTTGAAAAATTGATCAAACGGGTGCCAATTCCTTTTCATCACAGACAACAAACCACAACATTGATGCAATTCGTTTTCATTACACACAAACGAGAGTATCAACGTCCACATATTGGACAATTTGTGTAATATATCATCATATTAGTCAACATTACAAATAAATAATTGCTGATCATGGTTCGCATGTATGCATAGTATTAAACTCGAATTATACCTTAATCTTTCAAGTTATCAGGTCTGAGAACAACGATGATAAATCTATTTTTATTTATACAATCAAGTACTTTATATATGCGATAAATAACGAAGTGAGTTTTTTCCCTTATCATAATAATTATCAAAAATTAATATAACGATGCAGTGATATTACTGCTGGATATTTAGATTGTAGAGGCTTCAACCCTATTATTTAATGAGAACATCATAGATGCCAAGTGGGTTTTAGTCTCAATACACATATTTGTGTCTGATCAGCTAGCATTCTCGTCGATATTTATCAAGTTCATACCTGCAATACATTCAGCTAACATGTTAGTGTCCTCAAACATAAGATTAACTTCCATTTTGATCGAACATAAATATATATTTGATAGTTTTTACTTTGGCAAAGGAATGTGTACTTCCTACGTAACAATACACCCGAATCAAATAATCCGGAAATAAATAAGACCCGAAAAACAGTATTATTTAATTTCCTGCTCCAGAACGTCCCTAATATGTACGCTTCAAAACACAAAATGAGATCACGTGTTTATTGTGAAGATCAAGAATTTGAAAACCAAAATATAGAGAAAAACAAATACAGCTTGCTAAAGAAAGTCACGCCAGGTCAGGTTATGATTACCAAACTCTGAAATTACACACAATTAAAAACTTTATAAACTGCGAAGTATTTAAACAAAGAATGTTCTAGAAAATAAATGAATAATTTTCTTTTAAATATTCGTTTCAATCAGCCCTTATGGTCATTGTTTATCAATAAATGTAACTTTAATCTTTTCGGAGTAAATATCTTCCTCTACAAGATGTTGATAAATCGCATATCACAATTATTGAGATTTACATATTTATACGAGATTTAAGAGTCATATTTATGTGATGTGATACCTCTTATGAATTACAAATTTTCTAATAGTATTATCTATTTGATGGAACATTGGTGATTTCAATCCAAATAAAGATATTCTATTCTATTCTATTCCAAACATCCATTGCAGGAGTTTATAATAATTACATTCGCCTAGGTAGAATTAACCTTGAAATCATTAATTTTTGGCATTGATTCCAAACGAAATGACCAACCAATCTGCGAAATGATCCAGGTCCAGAGAAGTATTCTTTGAAGACAAAGTTGAAGCAGATTTAGTTCACAGGGAATTGCTTCTAGGCCGAGATATTTTTAGAGAAACAGCGTGCAACAGCCATGAGTGAGCCATATCTTACCTATTTTGTCATTATTGCTCATTTTATATAAGTGTACGACTTTAATTGGATCCACATGATACATATATCATTATCTAACATATCTCACGTGGTAAAACCAATAGTTTTTAGCTAAACGTAGTATAGATTTTATGAACAATTATTCGGTTTTATATCATTTCTTCTGCAAGAATGAAGTTAACTTAATATGGTTATTTTTATAATCCAATTGTCATGTTTTATACCACATAGTTGCTCAGAATGGCTCACATTTGAGCTAACACTTACTTTATTGAATATAAACAGATATCTAGAGATAAAAAATGTATAAAGACAATAATCATTCGTCGGCTTTATGTCATCGTATAGATAATTTGCATTTATGCATCTAATTCATTATTTAACAGCACACACAATAACTTTTCTCAAGAATGACATAGACCAAAACATCAATGATGCGCTTACTCGTTTGATTCTACCGAACATTTCTCAATAATAATGATTGAGTGTGCTCAAGCGATACCAACTTGAAGAAGGCATCTGTTATTGCAATCAACTTTACAATTTCACGCTTCGACTCTCAAGAATGTTCAGTACTGCTCTAGCTTGCTTCACGAGATATAACCTACCTCTAGTGCTAACATTCGTTATAGCAATGACTAGTACATAATTGGCATAATATCAGTTAAAGAGAATTAGCACTCGCTATTGCCTGGCTTACTGGTTCGCATTCTCCGCTCGCTGCATTTTAACAACGTTTTACACACGCTGGTTTATATATGCTCTTTAACTTGCACAGTTGACTCTCAGGCACACCAGATCTTGCTACTGTGCATCCAGTCAATCGTGATCGTTTAATACATTAATATAACTCGTAGGGTTGTCAACATATTATTTTTGCTGCACATATCATCACCATGGTCTAAAACATATTATTCTCAAAATACTGCTTCTGCCAATCTTCTGGATGACGTTTAACGATCGTTAACATTGTGAAAGAACGTATATGATGAGGCTATCAGGATTTCGTTTGACAACCGATTTTGCTCTGATTTAGTCATTTCTCATGAAACTTCCAGTGAATTTGTCCAGCGGCCTTCTTCAGGGCTATATACCAATAACTAGTTACCGAAAATTTTATGCAAGACTACTAGAGGTGAGAGCCACATATCCAATTTTGCTTTTCATATATATCCAATGCGGTTTGATCCTCACAAGTCATTTTGCCGTCGTACTCCGATGATGATCATGGAAGTTCGAAACGCGTCAGTGCGTTGCAGCTGGCAGTAGTGTTGTTATGTTGTTCAACGACTGGTTAAATACAATGGGATTGGTGTTTACTTCAAGCTCGCAAACTTGATTTAAAGAATTGTTACCACCACCCGCGCAATCAATTATTGTTAAATTTTATTGCCTATATATATGTATATGTGGCGAAATCTACAAACAGTTAATGTTCGTGACTGCATAGAAATTGTGCAGCCGACATTTCCAGTCAAGTTCAATATATGCGAGACTGCTAGAGGTGAGAGCCGCATATCTAAATTTGATTTCCATATATATTCAATGCGGTTTGATCCTCGATAGTCAGTTTGCCGTCGTACTCTGATGATGATCATGGAAGGTCGAAACGCGTCAGTGCGTTGCGGCTGGCGGTAGTTTTGTTATGTTGTTCGACGACTGGTTAAATACAATGGGATTGGTGTTTACTTCAAGCTCGCAAACTTGATTTAAAGAAATCGATACTCGTTGGGTTGTAACGCACAGCCGCGCGTTACAATGCTTTGCAACTGCATGGTGACAAAAATACAACTTAAACAATTAAATGATAGAAGTAAATAAATGAAGTTTACGCCGATCTTTTTGCAGAAATGTTATAATACCGAATAACTATTCATTGGCGCAACACATCTACATAACTCGTATAACATAAAAAATAACAATTAATGAATCGCCAGTAAGCTGTAAAGGCATGTGTACGTAAGATTGTATATTCTGTTCATGCTGACTTTGGTTTATCCTTCTGGTCCTATTTGAACGAATTTGTTTATAAGTGCGCAACACATAATATAATAATAGTTCCCCAAAACAAACAATATATAAATATTATTTATTAAATTGAATGTTTCCATGAGTAATGCATAATTAGATAACTGATGTTGATCAAAGCTGGAATTTATGAATTTTTCTTGAGTAAAGGATTTTCAAATGTAGTTGTTTTTCTCATTTTTTGGTGAAATTGGGGTGGAACCACATACCGATTTGGTAACCATAGCGTTGGTTCTATCTACCGATTAGGCAACAATATACGGGCTTGGTAGATAGTATATATATATATATATATATATATATATATATATATATATATATATATATATATATATATATATATGTATATAGTAAATTGGCTTAGAATCCGTATTGTCGAAGTCATTATATGAAGGTAACTTCACCACTACTTGTATGCACATTTGTGTAGGAAATTGTACCATTCAGTTTTCCAAAATTTCTTGACTATATTTGTAGTGAGTATAGGGCATACTAACAGTTCTTACTGATGCGTTGCCAGTAAACACAAAACGTTTTTTTACATTATGTTATACCTTTGTTCATGCTGGCTTTGGTTTGTCTTTCTTGTCCTATATGAAGTAATTTTTTTACTAGGTGCACACTGCCTATTACAAAATTTCATATATATTAGCTCTCCGCAACAAACAGAATATAAGTACTATATATTAAACTGAACGATATCATGATTATCGCAAAATTTGATAACTGATATTGATCAAGGCCAGAAATTACTGATTTACTGAATTAACATGTGTTCATGTGTAATTGTAATTATCAAGTTTGGCAACAATTAACATAT